>JAMKPZ010001277.1:0-31367 GCA_024699675.1 Amphibolis antarctica
CCCGAAAACCATCAAAAATAAAAGGCCGACTGTAAAAGAGCCGTACGAGCAAGAGTTTGAGCCACTTAATCGATAAAAAGGCAGCGAGTCTCCCTAGCAGAGTCACCAAAAATCTGTACCCTCTCTTTCATCCGGCTATCACACGCAAGCCCATGGGTTTCCGCCGGTAGAACCGGCGAATGGACTGAGGTACAGAGAATTGAAAGGTGTTTGTGTGAGCGCATCACCACGTGGGGCAGATGGCTCGTTGAATGGAGTCGCCACCTTATTTTTGGGTAGAAAACAAGGAAAATCGGATGAGGAAGTGTCCTTCCATCATCGAAATGATAAAACCACAGGAATCATGTAAAATTGTATAATGTCATACGAAATATGAGAGAACTGGATATGGGGCTTAGGGTACTGTTGGGGAAAGTGTTAGGCACCCCCAGACAGCCCGGACAATCCCAGCCTCTCTCAGGCTCTAAAACAGAAAGCAAGACAGTTAGTCCGGCCACATACGACCTTGTCCTGGAAAACTTTCCAGGGCATCGGGAGGGATAACCTCATCCCTTCCAATGAAAAAAAATGAGAATCGAGTAAACAAACGAGAATTGAATAAAACGGGGATCCATATTGGATTCGGTGGTGAATGGGGGAGAAAAAGATGGGTTTTCGGGGAGCCAGCTGCCGGCTACTTGTACTAGTTGGCTTGCGGCAGGCCAGCAAATCCCCCGAACCATCTGCACAAAGACGGGTTTTCGGGGTACCAACTACTGGTTATTTGTACTGGCTTGCTGGCGGCAAGCCGACTGGTTCCCCGAACCATCTACACAAAGATGGGTTTTCGGGGAACCGGCGGTCAGCTATTGGTGCCAGCTTGCTAGCAGCAAGCCAATTGGTTCACCGAATCATCTATGCAAATGATGTCTATTTAAAGCATGAGGTTTAATGGAGGACTTATATTTTCCAGAAAACTGGGACCGTCGGGTTGTGCTTCTTCGTACACCCACACGGCCACCACCGGCATCCTTGCTGGCGGCATCATCCCAGAAATCTTTCCGGGGCATCGGGATGGTAGACTTACGCCTCCCAGGAAAGATATGTGGAGATCAGATAAAAACACGTAAAGCCGGCTGGGAAACTCAGAGTTTCTATGTAAAAAGACCCGATAGAAGGGTCACGACTGAACCGAGCTCGACCGGGTCGGGTGGATTCACCTGGCTAGGAGGGCAACCACCGGCACCTTCAAACATGTTTCCAAAGGAATGATACCCGGGTCCGTCCTCCAACCGTTCACCTGCATGGGAAAGATGTTATATGGTCAGGGCTCGAGAAAACACCGTAAAGATGTGCGTAAAAATGGCGAGGGTGGAGGAACTTACTTGCAGGGAGTCATCGGCATGGATCGGAAGTCCTCGCTCCAGTGCGGCGAAAAAGCGTCGGGGCTTCGAGCTACTCTCCTCCTTCAGAACCTTCAGCCGGCGTCTTCTCCAAGCGTTCGAACGTGGGTCTCTTCCCGAGGTGCTAGCCTTTTTTTCAAGAGGGTGTCTGCCTGTTGAAATGGGTGGAAGGCCCCTTCTTTTATAAGGGGTCGCCTTCCTTCTTTGGGGCACCCGAAGATGGAAGGCGGCGTGATCCCAGGTTTAATTACACGGTCCGCGTAATTGATTGATTTGCTAGATTTAAGTGGTTAAATCTCGTCGAATCCCTCTAATTGATTTGGCTTGCCTTTCTAGGTAGCCAACCGGAAGTCGCTATGTGGCAGGCGGAGGCCTGCTGGTCCCTCGATCATTTTTGCCAAATGTGAGCTTTAGGGGATCCGGGTGCCGCTTCCTTGAAGCAGCTTGCCAGCGGCTAGTCGGCTACATCCCCACAACTTTTGCACCAAATATGGGTTTTTGTGGGATCCGGGTGCCGCTTCCTTGAAGCAGCTTGCCAACGGCTAGCTGGCTACATCCCCACAACTTTTGCACCAAATATGGGTTTTTGGGGGATCCGGGTGCTGCTTCCTTGAAGCGGCTGGCCGGTAGCTAGCCAGCTACATCCCCACAACTTTTGCACCAAATGTGGGTTTTTGGGGAATCCGGGTGCCGCTTCCTTGAAGCGGCTTGCCGGCGGCTAGCCGGCTACATCCCCCCAACTTTTGCACCAAATGTGGGTTTTGGGTGGATCCGGGTGCCGCTTCCTTGAAGCAGCTTGCTGGCGGCTAGCCAGCTACATCCCCCCAACTTTTGCACCAAATGTGGGTTTTTGGGGGATCCGGGTGCTGCTTCCTTGAAGCGGCTTACCGGTGGCTAGCCAGCTACATCCCCCCAACTTTTGCACCAAATGTGGGTTTTTGGGGGATCCGGGTGCCGCTTCCTTGAAGCGGCTTGCCAGCGGCAAGCCGGCTACATCTCCGCAACTTTTCACCAAATGTGGGTTTTTGGGGGATCCGGGTGCCGCTTCCTTGAAGCGGCTTGTCGACGGCTAGCTGGCTACATCCCCCCAACTTTTCACCAAATGTGGGTTTTTGGGGGATCCAGGTGCCACTTCCTTGAAGCGGCTTGCCGGTGGGTAGCTGGCTACATCCCCCCAACTTTTGCACCAAATGTGGGTTTTTGGGGGATCTGGGCATCACTTCCTTGAAGCGGCTAGCCAGCTACATCCCCCCAACTTTTTCACCAAATGTGGGTTTTTTGTGGATCCAGGTGCCGCTTCCTTGAAGCGGCTTGCCGGCAGCTAGCCGGCTACATCCTCCCTTTAAAGTTCGCTTAAGCATGGGGTCAACACTTATATTGCAAGCCTGCGGCAAGTAATCACACCAACAAAATCCATTTCAACTGAGGAGTGGATGAGGTTACTACGATTTGAGCAATTTGAGAAAGTATCTTCAGAATGGCACAAGGGTGGCCTCCAACGTGATAAGACAAAGTAGAAGATATTGAAGGATTTCAATTCTGCTCTTATACAAACTTCCCTGCAATTGCTCATCGAATTTCCCTACAAATTCTTAAGGAATACCTTTCGTGAAACACATCATATTACAGGAGAAATAATTCATAACATTTAGATCTTAACTATAATTGCAATTGCTATTACATTAATGAGATTCATCACACAAAACAAGCAGGGCATAGGCTCGAGGGTAATCTAGTTTACCCTCGCATAAGTTCGTGGGTAAATAGCTTAACCCTCGGACTCTGCACTTAGACATAATTCATGATTTTTTCTGTGGATTAATCATTTCATCAACAACCTAAAGAGTCAATTATCAATCATTCATACATTTTCAACAGGTAATCACCATAAACATAATTCATGACTTAAAACTTAATTCATGCATCATTAAAGTGAATAAACGTGCATAATGCTCAAAAGTATAGTTAACCTTGTAATCATCATAACTCAATGCAAAATACAACTAAAAATCATTAAAACGTAAGAATTAATATCAATAAAATGCACACTTTTGAGTCTGAACAGTTCTCCATTAATTCTCCCAAATAAAGCTAACTCAACTAAATCATATAATGAAATTGCCAGTGCACCCATAGGGTATGGGACAGGTAGGAGCTTCATTGATTCATCTTCAATATTGATGGCAATGATCATGAGTCGATTAATATGTTGAGGTGTACAACTTGTTATGAAGTAAATGATTCCATCAATAATCACATGATTTCTATTATTCGTTGGTCTTCCTCCAAAATAAACTTCTCTGACTGGTTGCCATTGATGTTTGTCAAAATGATAAACCAACAAATACTGCCAATTAGTCCAAATCTTAGTTGGTTCTTCCCAACAAAATAATTTGGGCATAGTTCTTCTATCAATACCCTTAAATGTTAGAACTACACCTGAATCAAGTAAGATATGCTTATCTTTACTCAGGTTTGGGTGTATCAATTCTACGTTAGTAACAGGGTTTTTTATCCCAATGTCAGCTCTATAAGAAAAATGTTCTCCATAAGACCAGTAAATAATTAATCCACCATCACATCCTAAAATATTGTGAACTCCTTCTAGTGATGTGGGTGGAATTCCTGCCTTGGAGTCAATTCCATGATAAATATATTTTCCTGGAAGTGCATTATATGAAATCACTCCACTAATTGTATTTCTCATTTTGTATGCTTGGCGTGAACAAAAGTAATGCTCTGAAATGAATGCACGTACACTCCTACTTACACAACTTAATTTGCATATTTCTCTCACTGGCAAATGACTTAAAACCTCACATAAGACATCTATGTGAATCTCTATTGCTTACTAAAGTTCATTTGGCACAAAATAGTACATTTAGTCAGAAAGAGAATCAACTCAATGTATCTAATATTCATGAAATAAGTGTGTAACATTCAAATATTAATATGATTAAAATGACTGCACAATAATTTCCTAAAGAAATTCTACTAGTTGAAGCTTATCCACGAACTTATTTCGTGGTTAGAGATGTTTACCCACAAGGTATCTTGTGAGTAGACCTATAATCTACTAATTAATATCGAATCTCACCATCGATCACCCGATTACCCAATTAAACCTATAAAAACCATTAATGCCCCTTCGTGCATTCGCCCTTGTTTCACGACCTATTGAGACTATTCACCTTCTTCCATGATGCACGCCATGGCCTCAACTTCTAGTGCTCCTCCTTCTACTTCATCATCAACCTTTGCTTGGATAAAAATGCTGAACTTCGAGAAGTTCAGACTAAACGCACAGTTGTGGCATGATGAAGGTAAATGGAAGATGAAAGGGATCATTCGGGAGCAAGAACTGAGAACAGTAGAAGAAGACATAGCCAAGTGTCTTAGACAAAGTAAGGAAGCTTCTCTTGTTGTTCCAAATTTTCTTAAAGAAAAAATAGCTTCGTATATTGAAAAGGAAATAGGGTAGGAGAGGTTAGCTCACCCTAGAAATCATTTAGCTCAAGAATTATTTTGGAAAAGGCGCATATTTTGGTTCCATAGGAGGTGTTCTGTTTAGCCACATGTGGTTCTATTAAAATTAAAAGTAAAACCTATTTTGCAAGCCCATGGCAAACAACACCTAAGAGGTCTGTGTCTACTGAAGAATGGATGAAGTTGATGCAGTTTGATAACTTTAAACTTGTGGCAGTTGATTGGCATATAAGCAGCCGCATCCATGACAAAACAAGGGAAAAGATTTTGAAGGATTTGAAATATTAGTTGAACCATTTTGAAACTAAAGTATGGAGGGAATTCACTTGCCTTCCCCCTGAGGTAATCTAGGCCATTGATGAACATACTCATCAAGCATGGCTGGATGAGTGTGCAATAAGGCTCAAGAATATTTTGGCACAAAATATAGTCCATACTAGGGCTGAATTGTGGTTCATGAAAACTTTGTATTTTGCTGTCACCAAGGAATTAAATGTATCCACTGTTACTAGAGATGTGGTTTTTGCTTGCCTCCCAGAAGATAGGGATGAGAGGGAGCAGTATGAATTTTTCATTAAAAGATATCTCTCACTAGGAGAAAATTTTGAAGTTTTAGAAATTGCAACTTAGTGTGATCTTTATGATTGGAGAAAATGCATGGCCGACCTCTTTTGCAGTTGAGATGGCTGAAGTTGAAGTTCTTCAGAAGGCAGTAGAGGTGACCATCAAAGAGGAGCCACAAGAATTTGATTTCATACATGTTAGTGACAGTGTAGCTAGTCCTTCAATACCATAGGAGGGTAAAAGAGTTATTGATGAGCAACAATAGTAGGAAGACAGAGAAGAAGAAGAACAAGAAGAAAAACACCACCACCAACAACAACAACAACTACAAGAACAAGAGCAAGAAGTGGAGGAAGACCAACAGGAAGGGGATGTTTCAATAGTAAGACAGGACGAAGAGGAGTCTAAAGATAGTGATGATGATATCACCCTAGGTGCATATCTTCATCAGTGAAAGAAGACACTTCCTTCTTCCTCAAATGTATCAATCCCAAAAGAGATCCCTCCTGTTGTGGAGGCTGAAAATTAGATGGATTTTTAGGTAACACTTATATTTTAATTTGACTCTGATCTCCACTTTAAATTAATTTAAATGTTCATGTCTCATTTGTGCTTAATTTTAATTTTCAAGAGGAAAGACCTATGGTAGGAGCAATTGTTCCTATAATAGACTTCCACAATTTTGAAGGGGTAGATTAGACCATTCATGAAGCAATACTCTTTGCTTCAAAAGAGGGTCAGGTAACATTTTTAAATTAAACTCCCCTTTCAGTTTTTTTTTTGTTTTTTGTTTTTAGTTTTTGATAAGTAATCATGACTTAGTTTTAACTTTCCTTTTCTTATATGTGTATGTGTAAGTTATAGCAAGCCCCAATAGAAGAGATTCTCTCTTCTGAGGGAGAAGAGAAGGAAGGAGGGACTACTGATAGTCCTCCTATTCCATGCCAATCAGAAGGGGAATTAGGGCAATCAAAGTTTACTGCCGAGCAAATAGCTAAACCAAGTGGAGTGGAAAATAGAGTTGATACAGAATAGTTTCCACTGATTCCAAACAAAGTAGTGGTTTATTCTCCACCCATTGAACAGAGTGCAAGAGCTATAGAACCTTTAGTACCATCCTCCTCTCCATTTACAGAACTAGCCCAACAAGAAGAAATAAATTCAGTAATTTTCAGAAATGTTGAGGCTCATAACTGATTCCAACAAATCAAGGGCTTTGATGTCTTATTCAGTAGGCTAGCGGATTTTGATTTCATGGATGAAATCAAGGAACTGCTAGATTTTCTAAAGATTATCCCAATGTTAGGTAACAATTTTAAAGTTGAGAATTTAGTACCTGCCTTTTATGCTAATTTGCATCAAGAGGATGGGGTGCATATTAGTAATGTTACAGAGGTAAATATTCATTTAACACCTAAATTTGTGTATGAAAGCCTAGGGTTAAGAAATGATGGTGTAGAGATCCTCAAATCTTCTATAATGGCTAAATGGTCAGAACAAGATATGGAGGATTGCATTGCCATTAACCTTCAAATCAACTTGTTCAATAGGATGAAATACATGAAGGGTAAAGCACATATGGTTGCATTAATACTTATTAGAACCATTTATCAAAGATTTAGACATGATTTGGAACTATCCATCTTTGTAAAAATTGCAACCTATGTAGTGTTAAACAAGATTCAGGTGAATTGGTACAAGATATTTATCTCAAAGATCACCAACATTAAGAAGAAATTGTTTTATGATGATCTTATCTATCAGTTGGTGTCAAGCTCTTCTAATTTATCTTCCTAAGCAGTGAAGAAATTGAAGTCCAGCGTGGTAACTACCAAGGATTTGAAACATTTCTCAAGGGAAGATAACTTGGCACCTCAGATCCACAATGAACCATCCACTTCACAGTAGAGAGGGTCAGCCTCTATATTAGAAAAGATGGACACTGTACTAGAACAGATTCCATCTCTGAAGGAAGAAGTTGCAACACTCAAATCTAGACTCCCCGATAAGTAGTTGTAATCTCCCTTCCTCTTTGTATGTAGTTCAAACATTTGGAGAGACAACTCTCCCATGATGTAAACATTATAATGTTTAATGCAAGTGTTTTAAGTTTAATTTTGTGTGTATTACACTTGTATATGCTTTGTAGTTTGTTTCCTTCTAAAATTTTTCATTCAACAGTTTAATGGAGAAGTATCTGTAAAACTTGTTCAAATTAAACAATTATAGTGAAATCAATTTTATGAACACACTTTGTTACAGTCGTGCATGTTTTGTGGTTTGCTTTCTTCTCAAATTTTCCATTCATTTAGCAATCCACCAAATTGTATTTCTCTTTGAAAATCCTCTCTTAATCATTCAAATTATGAAATCACCTTTTAATCATACTCAGATGATTAACATCATTTAGTTTCAGTAAATCCTATGTTTAAAAATAACATTTTCCAGCAAACAGAACTTTATTTGGCTCACAGGGCAATAATCCACAAGGCTGGTCTGTGGGTAAACTAGCTAACCCATGAACTAACTTGCGATTTATCCCCAAAAGTTCTTTTTCTTCTTTTTTCTTTATTCTTTTTTCTTTTTTCATACTTCACGGGTAAACAAGATAACCCACAAACTAACCTTGTGGGTAAACTCACTTACCCATGAAGTGATTCAAAATAAAACACAGTAGTTAACAATTCGAATAATTATTTTATACTAACACCTTACAACTTAAGTAAATATACTATATAAGTCTAAATGTTTTTCTTTTCTTTTTCATATGTATATACTTATTATTTCTTTGTTTATGTTTGTATTCTTATATGTTTTTGTATTTATTATATATTATACATATATATATTATTTTATTTTATTTATTTATATATATATATATTTAGTACTCTTTTACTCTTCTTCTAAGTTAACAACCTCCACCTCTTTCATATCGGAATATTTTAATCTTTGACCATTAACTTTAAAAATTTCATGACTTTAAGAATCCTCTAAATCTACTGCTCTATATGGATAAACATGTTTAATAACAAATGGACCAGTCCATCTAGATTTCAATTTCCCTGGGAAAGAGTATTGTCTTGAATTAAATAATAAAACTTCTTATCATTTTTCAAATATTCTGTGTAAAATTCTTTTATAATGCCATGCTTTCATCCTTTCTTTATCTATTTTTGAACTTTCATAGGCCATATTTCTTAATTCCTCTAACTCTACTAATTGTACTTGTCTATTACTTCCTACTATTTTTATACTTAAATTCAATTTCTTAAGTGCCCATAATACTTTATGTTCTAATTCCACAGGTAAATGACAAGTCTTTCCATATACTAATTTATATGGAGTTGTTCCTAATATTGTTTTATAAGTTGTTCTATATGCCCAAAGAGAATCAGCTAACTTATCTGACCAGTCTCTCCTAGTGGAGTTTACTACCTTTTCTAAAATTCCTTTAATTTTCTTGTTAGCACTTAACTGGACTTACCCAAGAGCTATCAAATATAGGATAAATTATATCATTGTCTAACCATTTCAGAATTTCCTTTTTAACAACATCTTTAATATTCAGATTTAATCTTCTTTGTGGTTGCCTAACAAGTTGAATTTCATATTCTAGATTAATCCTATGTTGGCAAATAGTTAAACTTAAACCCTTTATGTCTAACATCTGTCATCCTATTGCTCCTTTATGCTTTCTTAACACTTTTAAAAGATTTTCTACTTGTATTGATGTTAAATTAGAAGCAATAATGATGGGTAGAGTTTCATTTTTCTCTAGAAATGCATATTTTAGATTTTTTGGAAGTGGTTTCAATTCAAGAAAGAGATGTTCTGAAATTAAAGACTTGTTATCATTTTTGAATTTTTCTTTGTTTATGTCCATAATTTTAGTTTGCTTAGATATTTCCTCTTTCAACATTTCTTTAGTTGGTATTACGCATCTTCCAACATGATCTAATTCTTCTACATTTAAATCCTCATCTATTTTAAAATTTTCCATTAGATTAACTTTAATATTTTTAAATTGGAGCTCTTTAAGATTTTTCTTGACTCCACTAAAAATATTCAGTTCTAACTTTTGATCACCCCAAGCTAATTCCATCCAACCATTTCTACAACTTATGCAAGCATCGACTATAGCTAAAAATGGCCTTCCTAAAATAACTATAGCTTGATCTTGATTTATATTTGAATCATTTGTTCCCATTACAATAAAATCAACAGGGTAGACAAATTCCATAATCCTTACTAAAATATCTTCCACTTTACCTAAAGGTATCCTTATGGATTTATCTGCTAGTTGAATAACTATTCTAGTAGGTTTGATATTATCCAATTTTAACTTCTCATAAATAGAATTAGGCATGACATTAATTCCAACTCCTAAGTCTATTAACACTATATTAAAATAACAATCTCCTATATATCAGGAAATAACAGGAGTTCCTGGATCATTTAATTTTTCAGGTATAGGATTAATTAACAGAAAGCTTACCTCTTTAGCTAAAAATGTCTTTCTTAATATTTTCTTCCTTCTATTCTTGGTACAAAGAGTTTTAAGATATTTGGCATAAGAAAGAACCTGTCTAATAATTTCCAATAATGGTATATTGACTTTAACTTGTTCAAATACTTTACTGATTTGTTTCAATTCTTTGACCCTTAACATTTCTCATTCTATGTAGAAATGGAAAATGATTTTCATTTGTTAACTTATCTCCATTTTTAATGTCTTTCTTAACAATTTTATTTTCAGATTCTTTATTGTTTTCAATTTCTATATTGTCCTCTAATTCAGCATCAAATTTGTTTTCTAGATTAGATTCTACATTAGTTTCCTCTTTATTTGTAAAATTGTCATTAATTTGTTCTTCTTTATCATCCTTTGTAGGACCTTCATAAGTTACACCAGATCTTAACTTAATACTTACTTCCTTTGATTCTTCTTTTGACACATTATCTAGTTCAAATAGATTAGAATTAGATGAATTCCATAAAAACAAATCAATTGATCTTTGAATTTCATCCAATTTTTCCATATGATTAAATGCAGTTGAATCACCATACTGATTTTCTTCAATTATCTCAAATGATTGCATATTCTCATCTATGTACCCTCTCTTTCATCTGGCTATCACCCGGAAGCTCATGGGTTTCCGCCAGCCCCGCCGGTGGATAGACCGAGGTATAGAGAATTGAAAGGTGATTGTGTGAGCGCATCACCACGTAGGGCGGATGGCACATTAAACGGAGTCACCACCTTATTTTTGGGTAGAAAACAAGGAAAACCGAAAGGGGAAGTGTCCTTCCACCATCGAAACGGTAAAACCACGGGAATGAAGTAAAATTGTGTAACGATATTCGAAACATGAGAGAACTGGATATGGGGCTCAGGGTACTGTTGGGGAAGGTGTTAGGCACCCCCAGATAGCCCGGGCAATCTCATCCTCTCTCCAGCTCTAAAAACTGAAAACCATGACAGTTAGTCCGGCCACACATGGCCTCATCTTGGAAAACTTTCTAGGGCATCGGGAGGAATAACCTTATCCCTTCTAGTGAAAACAAGTGGGGGTCGATCAATGCTAGGATTCGGATGGGGTCCGATGATAAACGGGAGAGAGAAAGACACAACGGTCACCCCTACGGACCTCTCAACTGAAGAGCTGAAGGTCGGGTGAGGCAGTCGGCTAAAGGCACCGGCTGCCACGTCACATCCCCCCTCCCTGACTGGAGACAAGAATTCACGTTCCCCGCTTGGCCAAGGCCGACACGGATGCATGTCGGTGGCCTCATCCTGGAGGCTTCTTCGGGGCATCGGGAGGGCATCTTTGCTCCTCTCGGAAATCAGGAACCATTGGGTCATACGCTTGAGTGGCTGCCGCTGGCAAGGATGCATGCCGGTGGCGTCATCCCGGAAACCTTTCCAAGGCATCCGGAGGGTAGACTTTCACCTCCCAGAAAAATGGGAACCATCGGGTCGTACATGTTCGTACGCCCGAACGGTTGCCGCCGGCAAGGATGCATGCCAGTGGCATCATCCCGGAAACCTTTCCGGGGCAATGGGAGGGTAGACTTACACCTCCCGGAAAAATGGGAACCGCCGGGTTGTACTTGCTCGTACACTCGAACGGCCACCGTCGGCAAGGACGCCTACCGATGCTGCCATCCCAAAAATCTTTTTAGGGCAACGGGAGGGTAGACTTACACCTCCCGGGAAAATGGGAACCGCTGGGTTGTATGTGTTCATATGCCCGAACAGCTGCCGCTGACAAGGATGTATGCTAGTGGCGTCATCCCGGAAACCTTTCCAGGGCATCGGGAGGGTAGACTTACGCCTCCTGGAAGAACGGGAACCGCCGGGTTGTACGTGTTCGTACGCCCGAATGGCCACCACCGGCAGGGATGCATGCCGGTGGCATCAACTCGGAAACCTTTCCAGGGCATCGGGAGGGTAGACTTACACCTCCCAGGAAAAACATGCGAAAATTGGATAAAACGCATAAAACCCGCTAGGAAACTCAGAGTTTCCATGTAAAAGGACCTGACAGAAGGGTTGCGACCAAATCAAACTCGACCGTGCCGGGTGGATTCACCAGGCCGAGAGGGTGGCTACTGGTACCTTCAGACATGTCTCCGAAGGAATGATACCCGGGTCTGTCCTCCGACCTTTCCCTTGCATGGGAAATGTCTAGCATGGTCAGGGCTCGAGAAAAATGTCGTTAAATCGTACATAAAACGATGAGGACGGAAGGGCTTACCTGCAGGGAGTCGTCGGTGGGGATCGAAAGTCCTTGCTCTGGTGCGGTGAGAGGGTGTTGGGGCTCTGAGCGACTCTCCTCCTTCAGAACTTCTGGTTGGCGTCTTCTCCAAGGGGTAAAAAGCGTGCCTTCATGGGAGGGGGAAGCCCTCTTTTTATAAGGGGCCGCCTTCCTTCTTTGGGGGACCAAAAGATGGAAGCTGGTGCGTATCTCGGTTTAATCACGCAGTCCACGTGATTGATTGATTGCGAGATTTAAGTGGTTAAATCCCGTCGTATCTTTCTAATTGATTCGACTTACCTTTTTAGGGGAGCTGGCTACTGGGTTTTTGTACCAGTTTTCCGGTGGCAAGCTGGTTGGTCCCCCGACCCTTGGTTCAAATGTGGGTTTTAAGGGAGCTGGCTACCGAGTTTTTGTACCGGTTTACCGGCGACAGGCCAGCTGGTCCCCCGACCCTTGGTTCAAGCATGGGGGTCAATAGAATGCCCCTCCCTAGGCGAGGTTGTATGGCCTTGGTGGAAGGAAACCGACATCCTAAGGTTGAACAACCCTCCATGCATGAGTGGTAAGCCATGCGAGATTTCACACTTTGTGAATTATCTATCGCTGGTTATAAAATAGAGTCGGGCTTACACTCTCAGTCCCCTAACCGAGAGATGCCATTGGTGTTAGCCGACTGGTTGTACGGCACTAGTGCCAGTAGTCGAGTGACAAGGTGGAAAGTGTTTACGTGCTGTGTCCGAGAGCTGGCGTCAATGTCGCATTGTACTTTCTTCT
Organism: Amphibolis antarctica; assembly: GCA_024699675.1. NCBI lineage: Eukaryota > Viridiplantae > Streptophyta > Magnoliopsida > Alismatales > Cymodoceaceae > Amphibolis > Amphibolis antarctica. Next base: position 12,968 of record JAMKPZ010001277.1, read on the forward strand.
ATTTTAGCTCTTAGCCGACCGGTTACGCGGCAGCCACCTTGTGGGAGCCAGCGACTGGGTGATGACGTGAAAGGCTTCACGTGCTTGCTTTGTGAAGGCTGTCGTTGATGCAGTAAATAGTCACGTCGTACTTTTCGTGATTTTACCTCCTAGCCGGCTGGTTACACGGCAGCCACCTTGTGAGAGCCAGCAACTGGGCGGTGACGTGAAAGGCTTCATGTGCTTGCTTTGCGAAAGCTGCTATTGATGCAGTGAATAGTGACATCGTACGTTTCATGATTTTACCTCTTAGCCAGCTGGTTGCACGGCAGCCACCTTGTGGGAACCGGCAACTGGGTGGTGACGTGAAAGGCTTCATGTGCTTGCTTTCCGAAAGCTGCTATTGATGCAGTGAATAGTCACGTCGTACTTTTTGTGATTTTACCTCTCTGCCGGCTGGTTACGCGGCAGCCACCTTGCAGGAGCCGACAACCGAGAGATGACGTGAAAGGCTTCACGTGTTTCCTGTAGCTTTTTTGATTTTCGTTCATATTTCTCAGTTTCCGTGCAGCTTTCTCGGTTTTCGTGCAGCTTTCATGCATTCAAAGTTGTCAGGAATCGTTTCAACTTTTTCAATTTTTGTTCAATCGGTTTTTGAACCAGTTGCCGCCTCGTCTGGCTAGAATCCGGGTGATGATTTTCTTATAAATAGGAGGTGAAGCCATTCAAAATTTCTTCTTCTCCTCTTCTCGTTTCCATCTTTCACTGTTCTCTTCTTCTCGATTTTTCTTCACCCTTCATCTCTCTTTCGTCATCACGATGCCTCACACGAAAAATGTTATGGTCATGTCCGGTGACCAGCTACTGGGGCTGTGCAATAGTGGCTTGACCTTTTACCGCCGACGCGGAAGAATTTGCCGGCGGAGGAGCTTGTCTATCCTGATCGTGCTGAGTCTGCCCGTCTGCGATGCTTTTTCACACTTACCGACTGTGGCTGCAACGCTTCTTCAGCCAAGGCCTTGTCCCGGTGGTGGCTGTCGGAGCGAAAGCGAGACTCCGATGCTTCCGGCTCTTGCCCGCCGGCAGGTGAGCTGGAAGGCGACGCATCAGCAGAGGCCCCTCCCCAAAGTTCACGGTGTCGGATGCACCGCAAGATGACAGTGGACCGGCAATGGCATCTCCCCGGGACTTCATCGATGCCATTGGAAATTCCTGACAATGTGGCATCGGACGTGGAGTCGGTCCAGCTGGCACAACCGTGGTACCGTACGTCGACCAGCTATGCAGAGGCGGCGGCTGATGGTGTTTCTCCCCCTGATATTGACCAGGAGCTGATGCTCCCCATGGACAGTCGCCTGTCCATAAAGAGTGTTCTATATGGCAAGCCGGCTAGCTTCGATCGGCTACCAGAGGTGGAGCAGCTGTTCGCCACGCAGGTCCTACTTTCCTTCATTCGGGACTTCCACCGGGTGGAGACCATCCCCGATTTGGTGGCCGACATGTACTCCAACCTCTCTTTCATCCGACTATCACCCGGAAGCCCAAGGGATTCCGTCGGCCCTGCCAGTGGATGGATCGAGGTATAGAGAATTGAAAGGTGATTGTGTGAGCGCATCACCACGTAGGGTGGATGGCTCGTTAAATGGAGTCGCCACCTTATTTTTGGGTAGAAAACAAGGAAAATTGGATGGGGAAGTGTCCTTCCACCATCGAAATGGTAAAATCACGGGAATGACGTAAAATTGTGTAACGATATACGAAACATGAGAGAACTGGATACGGGGCTCATGGTACTATTGGGGAAGGTGTTAGGCACCCCCAGACAACCCGGGCAATCCCGGCCTCTCTTCGGCTCTAAAAATGGAAAACCACGACAGTCAGTCTGGCCACACATGGCCTCGTCCTAGAAAACATTCCAGGGCATCGAGAGGAATAACCATATCACTTTTGGTGAAAACAAGTGGGGGTCGATCAATCCTAAGATTCGCATGGGGTCCGATGATAAATGGGGGAGAGAAAGACACAACGGTCACCCCTCCGGACCTCTCAGCCGAAGAGCTGAAGGTCAGGTGAGGTAGCCGACTGGGCCGTCGAACAACCGACTAAAGGCACCAGCTGCCACGTCACATCCCCCCTCCCTGACTGGAGACCAGAATTCACGTTACCCGCTTGGCCAAGGTCGGCACGGATGCATGCCGGTGGCCTAATACCGGAAGCTTCTTCAAGGCATCGGGAGGGCATCTTTGCTCCTCCCGGAAATTGGGAACCATTGCGTCATACGTGCTTGTACGCCCAAGTAGCCGCCGTCGGCAAGGATGCATGCCGGTGGCATCATCCCGGAAACGTTTCTGTGGCATCGGGAGGGTAGACTTACACCTCCCGGAAAAATGGGAACTATCGGGTCGTACATGTTCGTACGCCTGAACGGCCACTGTCGGCAAGGATGCATGCCAGTGGCGTCATCCCGAAAACCTTTCCAAGGCATCGGGAGGGTGGACTTACACCTCCCAGAAAAATGGGAACCGTTGGGTCGTACGTGCTCGTACACTAGAATAGCCATCACCAGCAAGGATGCCTGCTGGTGGCGTCATCCCGAAAATCTTTTCGGAGCATCGGGAGGGTAGACTTATGCCTCCCAGGAAAATGGGAACCACCGAGCTATACGTGTTCGTACACCCGAACGGCTGCCATTGGCAAGGATGTATGCCGGTGGTGTCATCTCGGAAACCTTTCCGGGGCATCGGGAGGGTAGACTTATGCCTCCCGGAAGAACGGGAACTGCCAGGTTGTACGAGTTCGTACACCCAAATGGCCACCGCCAACAGGGATGCATGCCGGTGGCGTCATCCTGGAAACCTTTCCGGGGCATCGGGAGGGTAGACTTACACCTCCCTGGAAAATTGGATAAAACGCATAAAACCCGCTGGGAAACTCAGAGTTTCCACGTAAAAGGACCCGATAGAATTGTCGTGACCAAATCGAACTCGACTGTGCTGGGTGGATTCACCCGGCCAGGAGGGTGGCTGCCGGTACCTTCGGACATGTCTCTGAAGGAATGATACCCAGGTCTGTCCTCCGACCTTTTCCTTCCATGGGAAAGGTCTAGCATGGTCGGGGCTAGAGAAAAACATCGTTATATCGTACGTAAAATGACGAGGATAGAAGGGCTTACCTGCAGGGAGTCATCGGCAGGGATTGGAAGTCCTCTCTCTGGTGCAGCGAGAGGGCGTCGGGGCTCCAAGCGGCTCTCGTCCTTCAGAACTTTCGACCGGCGTCTTCTCCAATGGGTAAAAAGCATGCCTTCATGGGAGGGGGAAGCCCTCTTTTTATAAGGGGCCGCCTTCCTTCTTTGGGGGACCCAAAGATGGAAGCCGTCGCGTATCTCGGTTTAATCATGCAATCCACGTGATTGATTGATTGCGAGATTTAAGTGGTTAAATACCGTCGTATCTTTCTAATTGATTCGGCTTACCTTTCTGGGTAGTTAACCGGCAGCCACTACGTGGCAGGTCGATACCGGCCAGTTCCATCCGGCCACCCTTGCAAAGGGGAGCATGTTGGCTTAGTTGTGTGTTTTGGGGAGCCGGCTGCCAGGTTTTTGTACCGGTGGCGGGCTGGCCCCCCGATCCTTTGGTTCAAATGTGGGTTTTGGGAGAGCCGGCTACCGGGTTTTTGTACTGGTTTGCCGGCGGCAGGCCGGCTGGTCCCTAGATCCTTTGGTTCAAATGTGGGTTTTTAGGGGAGTCAGCTGCCAGGTTTTTGTATCGGTTTGTCGGTGGCAGGCCAGCTGGTCCCCCAACCCTTGGTTCAAATGTGGGTTTTAGGGGAGTCGGCTATTAGGTTTTTCTACCGGTTTGCCGGTGGCAGGCTAGCTGGTCCCACTACCCTTGGTTCAAATGTGGGTTTTTAGGGGAGCCGACTGTTGGGTTTTTGTACCAGTTTGCCAGCGGCAGGCCAGCTGGTCACCCGACCCTTGGTTCAAATGTTGGTTTTAGGGGAGCCGACTACCGGGCTTTTGTACCGGTTTGCCGACGGCAGACTGGCTGGTCCCCTGACCCTTGGTTCAAATGTGGGTTTTTAGGGGAGCCGGCTGTCAGGTTTTTGTACCGGTTTACCGGTAGTAGGATGGCTGGTCCCCCGACCCTTGGTTCAAGCATGGGGGTTAACAATCTATAAATATCATATCTCCTAATGAGTTCACATCTTGATAGATTTGATTTTCATTTGACCAATTTAGATTATCACTATTTCCATACTCATTTAATATCTTACTATCTTCTATTTGTTGTATTGATTCATTAACTCTATTCAACAGTTGTTCAATTTGCAATGATATGTTTTGATTAACATAGTTCTGATTAATTTCAGCATTCATTGGCAAATCATCATTAAGATTTTTTAAACCTGTATTAATTCCTTGAACATTCTGATCCTCTTTTAAGATTGACCAATTTAAATAATTATCATTTTGAAATTCATTCAATCTGTTACTCTCCTCAATATTTTGTATTGATTCATCTATTTTATCTATTAATTGTTGTATCTGTAATGATATGTTTAACTGATTTCGATTTTCATTCATGTAATTATAATTTGGATAATGATTTTGCATTCCTAAATTGTCATTGCATTCCCATAAATTAGAATTGTCATTCCAGTTGTAATTATTTTGAGAATTAACATTAAGTCCTTCTAAATCATGTTGTGAAGAGTAGTCACTAAATTCCATAGGTGAATAATCTCCTCTAACATAATTAGAATAATTATAATCCTCATAACTAGTCTCTGGAACAACCCTACAATCACCCCAATATGGGTTATATGAGTCCATTATGAAATTCAGAATTTAAATCAAAAACACTTCTCTACTCTGGAATAGCAATAAGACTTTGAAATAGAATTTAATAAAAGTAAATGCAAATAAATTATATTGCAATCCTAACTAACACCAAAATAGCAAATAATAGCACCAATTGCAAGAATTCAAGATCCCCGACAACGGTGCCAAATACTTGTTCTAAATGTCTACACACCACTTGTGATTAAATTCTTGTAAAATGTGTGTTCGAAATATTTTAATTTCACCACAAGTGCACAAGTTCAGATGTAATTAGTGTGAAGTACGGGTTTGTCCAAAAGGATCAATTTTGATTGGTGCTTAGCTAAATTAGTGTATTCAATTAATGGAACAAGTAATTAAATTTCTTTTAAGCAATGTCATAGTTGCTCTATTCCAAATAATGGCTAAGATCCTTTTTAAACACTTATTATATTTGTACCTTCCAGAGAATTTTCATTAACTTTAATTTTTTCAACACTTAGAATATTTTGATTTTAAAAGTTAGTCTTTTAGTAAATGATTCAAATTTTGCACTTCAGTTCACATGCAATTAAATATTTAACACTAAAAATGCACTAAACCCGCAAGCTAGCTTGTGGGTAAACGTCTCAACCCATAGACTATCTCATGGTACATGTGATAAAAGTGAGTTTCAGATGTTTAAACAGTACGATTCGAATTTTCTGAAACTTCTAAAAGTTGTTTGCTTATATTTTATTCTTTTTAATTATCTTAAAACACAATAGACACCATAAAGCATGAAACACAGCACATTACAAAAAAATTGTAGAAATAAAATGCAACATTCAACATTACATCAAACATAATATCATTCTCTAAATATCGTAACAGAGTTGATAAGGTAGGTGTTTGTAAAATTGAGTAAAAATATAAAGGAAAGGAAAAAGGAAAAGGAAAGAACACCTAATGCACCACTATAATTTCTTCCTTCGGAACTTGCTCAAGTTGAGAACTCTCTTTGTCTTTACTTCTAGTCCACCAGGTCGTCAATCTGGCAAGCCTTCCTTTCGACCTTGAAATGAGATTTTGGGCATCACACCACACCAAGGAACAGAGGAGGAAGCAGCCAATACCAAGAGTCTCTCCTTCAAGGATATGCTTAGGTTGAGAAAAGAACAATAAACACACCAAGGAATTGATTGGAGAAGAGGAGGTTGTCAATCTCCCCTTGAAAGAAGTGAATGCGTGAAGATGGGAGATGGAGAATGTCTAGTGAATGATGCAAAAAGGAAGAAAGGAGGGGGGGGGTTAGTTTCATGGCTACAAGACTGTTTTATAGGTTGAGGAAGTGGCAGTTCACAAGCAAGCAATTAGCAAGGATGAAGTGCACATCTAGACGTGTGAGATTGTTCCATGTAAGCCCACTTCTTTGCCATGTCTGTCCACATTCTCCATGGTCGAGCATCAGCTAAATTAAATTTCTCAGTTCTACTCTTATACAAATTTCCTTGCAATTGCTCACTGAATTTCCCTACAAATGCTCATTAAGGAATACATTTCGTGAAGCACATCACATTACATGAGAAATAATTCATCATATTTAATCCTTCATTATAATTGTAATCACTATTACATCAATGAAATTCATCACACAAAATAAATAGGACACAGACTCATGGTTTACCCAGTTAAATCACGAGTAAGTTTGTGATTTAAAGGGTTAACCCATGGACTTTGCAACTTAGACATAAATTGCAATTTTTTTCTATCAATTAATCAATTTACCAACAACCTAACAAGTCGATTATCAATCAATCATTCCTTTTTCAGTAGGTAATCACCACAAATATAATTTATGACTTAAAACTTAATTCATGCATCATTAAAGTGAATAAACGTGCATAATGCTCAAAAGTGTAGTTAACCTTGTAATCATCATTACTCAATGCAAAATACAACTAAAGTCATTAAAACGCATGAATTAATATCCATAAATTGCACACTTTTGAGTCTGAACAATAAGCTACCAAGAGTAATTTATTATGCTAGTAAGACATTAAATGAAACACACATTAATTACAATGTAATTGAAAAAGAATTTCTAGCAGTAGTATTTGCCTTAGAAAAATTTAGCTTATATCTAATAGGTACATGGACTATCATTTACACTAATCATTCAGTACTTAAGTACCTATTAGTTAAAAAAGATGCTAAACCAAGGCTTATTAGATGGATTTTGTTATTACAAGAGTTTGATTTGGAAATTAAAGATAAGAAAGGTTGTGAAAGCACTGTTGCAAATCATATGTCTAGGTTGGATGCTTCGTTTCTTTCTAATCCGCCAATAGATGACACATTCCCAGATGAACAATTGTTTATGCTAAATTCCTGTCCTTGGTATGCTAATATAGTTAATTATTTAGCTACAAGTTTAGTACCTCATGATTGGTCTAGCTTAGACAAGAAAATATTTTTATCTAGGGTTAAATATTTCTTGTGGGATGACCCTTACCTGTTTAAGCAATGCCCTATTCAAATTGTAAGGAGATGTATCCCAAAAATTGAAACTCAACTAGTGTTATCATTTTGTCATGACCAACCTACTGGAGGACATTTTGAAGCTAAAAAGACAGCTTTAAAGGTGCTTCATAGTAACTTATGTTGGCCAACTTTGTTCAAGGATGCCTATGAATTTTGTAAAAAATGTGTTCAACACCAGAAAGTAGGTAGAATTGCAAAAAGGAATATGATGCCATTAAACCCAATCAAAGAAGTACAACTTTTTGATGTATAGGGTATAAACTTCATGCGACCTTTTTCCAAATTCAAATAGTTTATTTATATCCTCTTGGCAGTAGAATATGTAACCAAATGGATAGAAGCAATCCCTACTAAAACTAATAATTTCATAATAGTAATGAGATTTTTGAGATCTAATATAATGTCCTGATTTGGTATTCCAAGAGCAATTATCAATGATAAGGGAACTCATTTTTATAACAGAAACTTTGAGAAATTGTTGAAAAGATATGGAGTGTTGCATAAGTCAGCTACCCCTTACCATCTGCAAACTAGTGGACAAGGTGAAAGTGCTAACAAGCAAATTAAAGGAATTTTAGAAAAAGTAGTAAACACCACTAGGAGAGACTACTCAAATAAACTAGATGATTCTCTTTGGGCATATAAAACAATATTAGGAACAACACTATATAAATTAGTGTATGGAAAGGCTTGTCATTTACCTGTGGAATTAGAACATAAAGCATTATGGGCACTTAAGCAATTGAATTTAAATATAAAAATAACAGATAGTAATAGAGAAGTACAATTAGTGGAGTTAGAAGAATAAAGAAATATGGCCTATGAAAGTTCAAAAATAGCTAAATAAAGAATGAAACCATGACATGATAAAAAAAATTTACACAGATTTTTGCAATTGAAACAGGACAAGAAGTTTTATTATATAATTCAAGAATACACTCTTTCCAAGAAAATTAAAATCCAGATGGACTAGTCTATTTGTTATTAAACATGTTTGTCCATACGAAGTAGTAGATTTGGAGGATCGTCAAAGCTAAGAAATTTTTAAAGTTAATGGTCAAAGATTAAAGCATTTTCTAAGATATTCTGATAGGAAAGAGGTGGAGATTGTTAAATTAGAAGAAAACTAAAAGAATACAAAAAAGTAAAAAAAAACATATATATATGTGTGTGTGTGTGTGTATATATATATATATATAATAAATACAAAAACATATAAAAATGCAAACGTAAACAAAAGATATTAAGTATATATATAAGGAAAAGATAAGAAAAACATTTAGACATATACAATATATACTTTAACCCTTAATGTGTTGGTACAATGTCGTTATTTGGTTAATTAAGCTATATTGTGTTTTATCTTAAGGTACTTCTTGGGTAAACGTTTTTACCCACAAGGTTAGTTTGTGGGTTAACCTATTTACCCACGAATCGAAAAAAAAAGAAAGAGAAAGAGAAACTTTGGAGTTTACCCACGAAGTTAGTTTGTGGATTAACCTGTTTACCCATGGATCGGCATCATGGGTTATCGCATTTTGAGTCATTTAAGGTTCTGTTTGTCAAAAGATGTTATTTTTAATTTTAGGATTTAATGAAATGAAACGATGTTAATCATTTGAAGTATGAGTAAGGGTATTTCATAATTTGAACGATTAAGAGGAATTTTGTTAATGAAAATATAATCCAATGAACTGTTAAATGAAATTTTTTAAAAGAAGACAAACCACAAAACTATAAGCACATCAAACACAAATTATGAACTGAAAATATTCAAATTATACATATTGGAATGTTCACATTGAGAGAGTCTTTCTCTCCAACAGTTTGAATTACAACAAAGGTTACATGATTAATGTTTAGCTATCAGCAAATTTTTCCTTTAGAGCTGCAATTTCTTCTTTCAACCATCCAATTTCCTATAGTACAATGTCCACCTTAGACTCATGGTTTACCCAGTTAACCCACGAGTAAGTTCGTGGTTTAAAGGGTTAACCCACGGACTCTGCAAGTTAGACATAAATCACAATTTTTTCTATGAATTAATCAATTTACCAGCAACCAAACAAGTCAATTATCAATCAATCTTTCCCTTTTCAGTAGGTAATCACCACAAATATAATTTATGACTTAAAACTTAATTCATGCATCATTAAAGTGAATAAATGTGCATAATGCTCAAAAGTGTAGTTAACCTTGCAATCACCATTACTCAATGCAAAATACAACTAAAACTCATTAAAACGCATGAATTAATATCCATAAGTTGCACACTTTTGAGTTTGAACAATAAGCTACCAAGAGTAATTTATTATGCTAGTAAGACATTAAATGAAACACAAATTAATTACAATGTAATTGAAAAAGAATTTCTAGCAATAGTATTTGCCTTAGAAAAATTCAAGTTATATCTAATAGGTAAATGGACTATCATTTACATTGATCATTCAATTCTTAAGTACCTATTAGTTAAAAAAGATGCTAAACCAAGGCTTATTATATGGATTTTGTTATTACAAGAGTTTGATTTGGAAATTAAAGATAAGAAAGGTTGTGAAAACACTGTTGCAAATCATATGTCTAGTTTGGATGCCACGTTTCTTTCTAGTCCGCCAATAGATGACACATTTCCAGATGAACAATTGTTTATGCTAAATTCCTGTCCTTGGTATGCTAATAGAGTTAGTTACTTAGCTACAAGTTTAGTACCTCACGATTGGTCTAGTTTAGACAAGAAAATATTTTTATCTTGGCTTAATTATTTCTTTTGGGATGACCCTTACCTGTTTAAGAAATGCCCTGATCAAATTGTAAGGAGATGTATCCCAAAAATTGAAACTCAACTAGTGTTGTCATTTTGTCATGACCAACCTACTAGGGGACATTTTGAATCAAAAAAGACAGCTTTAAAGGTGCTCCATCGTAACTTATATTGGCCAACTTTGTTCAAGGATGCCTATGAATTTTGTAAAAAATGTGTTCAACACCAGAAAGTAGGTAGAATTGCAAAAAGGAATATGATACCATTAAACCTGATCCAAGAAGTAGAACCTTTTGATGTATAGGGTATAAGCTTCATGGGACCTTTTTCCAAATTCAAATAGTTTATTTATATCCTCTTGGCAGTAGAATATGTAACCAAATGGATATAAGCAATCCCTACTAAAACTAATAATTTCATAATAGTAATGAGATTTTTGAGATCCAATATAATGTCCTGATTTGGTATTCCAAGATCAATTATCAGTGATAGGGGAACTCATTTTTATAACAAAAACTTTGAGAAATTGTTGAAAAGATATGGAGTGTTGCATAAGTTAGCTACCCCTTATCATCCGCAAACTAGTGGACAAGGTGAAAGTGCTAACAAGAAAATTAAAGGAATTTTAGAAAAAGTAGTAAACACCACTAGGAGAGACTGGTCAGATAAACTAGATGATTCTCTTTGGGCATATAGAACAGCTTATAAAACAATATTATGTACAACTCTATATAAATTAGTGTATGGAAAGGCTTGTCATTTACCTGTGGAATTAGAACATAAAGTATTACGGGCACTTAAGTAATTGAATTTAAATATAAAAATAGTAGACAGTAATAGAGAAGTACAATTAGTGGAGTTAGAATAATAAAGAAATATGGCCTATGAAAGTTCAAAAATAGCTAAATAAAGAATGAAAGCATGGCATGATAAAACAATTTTACACAGAGTTTTGCAATTGAAACAGGACAAGAAATTTTATTATATAATTCAAGACTACATTCTTTCCCTGGAAAATTAAAATCCAGATGTACTGGTCTAGTTGTTATTAAACATGTTTGTCCATACATAGCAGTAGGATTTAGTGGATCCTCAAAGCCAAGAAATTTTTAAAGTTAATGTTCAAAGATTTAAACTTTTTCTAAGATATTCTAATAGGAAATAGGTGGAGGTTGTTAAATTAGAAGAAAACTAAAAGAATACAAAAGAATAAAAAATAATATATATATATGTGTGTGTGTGTGTGTATATATATATATATAATAAATACAAAAACATATAAAAATGCAAACGTAAACAAAAGATATTAAGTATATATATAAGGAAAAGATAAGAAAAATATTTAGACTTATACTGTATATACTTTAAGCCTTAATGTGTTGGTACAATGTCGTTATTTGGTTTATTAAGCTATACTGTGTTTTATCTTAAGGTACTTCTTGGGTAAACATTTTTACCCACAAGGTTAGTTCGTGGGTTAACCTATTTACCCACGAATCGAAAAAAAAAGAAAGAGAAAAGAGAAACTTTGGAGTTTAGCCACGAAGTTAGTTCGCGGGTTAACCTGTTTACCCATGGATCAGCTTCGTGGGTTATCGCATTTTGAGTCATTTAAGGTTCTGTTTGTCGAAAGATGTTTTTTTTAAGTTTAGGATTTAATGAAATGAAATGATGTTAATCATTTGAAGTATGAGTAAGGGTTATTTCATAATTTGAACGATTAAGAGGAATTTTGTTAATGAAAATATAATCCAATGAACTGTTAAATGAAATTTTTTAAAAGAAGACAAACCACAAAACTATAAGTATATCAAACACAAATTATGAACTGAAAATATTTAAATTATACATATTGGAATGTTCACATTGAGAGAGTCTTTCTCTCGAATAGTTTGAATTACAAAAGAGGTTACATGATTAATGTTTAGCTAACAACAAATTTTTCCTTTAGAGCTGCAATTTCTTCTTTCAACCTTCCAATTTCCTATAGTACAATGTCCACCTTGTCAAACACAGAGGTTGGTCCCCTCTATTGTGAAGTTGATGTCTCGTTATGAGGAATTTGGGGTGCCAAGTTATCTTCATTTGAAAGCTGTTTCAGTTCCCTTGCTATTAATACTCTACACTTTAATTTTTTCACTGCTCAGGAACATAAATCAGAAGAACTTGACACTAGTTGATAAATGAGATCACCATAGAATAGCTTCTTCTTTATATTAGTGATCTTTTAAATGAACACTCTACACCAATTCACCTGAATTCTATTCAAAACTGCAAAGGTTGCAATCTTAACAAAGATGGACAATTCTAAATCATGTCCAAATCTTTAATAAATAGATCTAATTAAGATTATAGAAACCATATGAGCTTTACCTTTCATGTGCTTCAGCCTATTAAATAGATGAATCTGAGGCCTATCCAATTGGCCATTGTAGTTGATTCAACAATTTCTACACCCTCATTTCTTAAACCCAGGATCTCATAAATGAATTCAAGAGCATAAAAGGTAGGAATTAAATTTTCAACCTTTAAATTGCCACCTGACCTTGGAATGATCTTTAGCAATCCTTGGAAGTTCAACAACTCCTTGATTTCATCCATGAAATCAAAGTCTACTGGCCTGCTGAACAAAACATTGTAGCCCTTAATCTGTAGGAAGAGATTGTAAGCTTCTTGGTTTCTAAAAAACACCAAATTGGTCTCTCCCTATTGGGCTAGATCTACAAATCTGGAGGATGATGGCTCTGAGGGTGCAGCAACCCCTTCATTTTTTTCTAATGGTGGAGAGAAAATCATCATTTCTCTATTTAGAATCTGTGGAGTATCTTCAATGTCAAAAATGTTCTCCACTCCACTAGGTTCATCTCTCTTCTCTACAGCAATTTCAAATTGCTCCATTCGATCTGTGTACTGGCAGAGAATAGAAGGACTTTCAACTCCTTCTCTCTCATCTCTCTCAGAAGAGAGAACTTCTCTTGTTGGGGCATCCTATAATACACATATAAAAATAGATTTAAGACTAGATCATGAACTTTATATATCTAAAAAAAAAAAACTAAAATAAATTGAAAGAAGAGTTATTAATTTTAAAATGTTTACCTAAACCTCCTCTAAAGCAAAAATGATTGCTTCATGGATGGTCTTATCTATTTCCCCAAAATCCTGAAATTCCACTATAGGAATAATTGCTCCTACCATAGATCCTTGTTCCTAAAAATCAAATTTATGGATACATGAGACATGAATAGTTAAGCTAATGGGAAATTGAAATCAATGGTTAAATTGAAAGTTTAATTCTTACCCTAATAGCCATCTGATTTTCAACCTCCAAAATAGAAGGGATATCCTCGGGAGTTGGTATGTTTGAATAAGAAGAAACATTTCTCTTGTATTGTTGAAGATACTACCCAAGGGTGATATCTTCTTCAATCTCTTCTACCACTTCTTGTTCTCCCTCTTCCCCAGTTTGTTGTTGTGCTTCTTCTTCTTCTTCTTCTTCTTCTTCTTCTTCTTCTTGATCTTCTTCTTCTTTTTCTTCTCTTCCTTGTTATTTTTGTTCTTCTTCTCTTTCTCCCTCCTATGGTACTGAAGGGCCAGCTATATCCTCACCGATATGAGAAAATTCAAAATCTTGTGGCTCAATCTTAATAGCCACTTCCTCTACACTTGCAAGGTCTGCCATCTCTACTACAAAAGAGGCCTTTTCGGCCATGCATTTCCTCTAATCATATAAGTCACATTGGGTAGCAATCTCAGCCACCTCAAAATTTTCAAGGGAAAGGTACCTCTAAATGAAAAATTCATGCTACTCCCTTTCATCTCTATCTTTAGGGAGGCAAGCAAAAACTACATCTTCAAGGATTTCTTTACTAGTCAAATCATTGACAATAGCAATGTACAATTTCTTCATAAACCATAATTCAGCTTTGGCATGAACAATTTCCTAAGCTAGCACATTTTTTGGCCTTATTGAGCATTCCTCTCTCCATAATTGATTTGCATGATCATCTATAGCCTGAATCACTACGAGGGGAAAATAAGTGGTTTCTTTGTGTACTTTCCTACGAAATACATTCAGTTGATATTTTAAATCCTTTAAGATTTTCTCTCTAGTCTTATTATGAATACGATAGCCCATGTGCCAATCCATTGAAGCTAGTTTAAACTCTTCAAGCCTTAATAGCTTCATCCTCCACTCCTCAATGGGCACTAACCTCCTCCTCTTTAGTGCTTGCCGCGATCTAGAACTATATGTTGTTCCTCTTAAAGTAATACTTGAGCGTATCCTTGAAGGAAAGACTCTTGGCGCTGGCTACTTCCTCCTCTATTCCTTGGTGTAAATGTAGAGTGACACCCAAAAACTCATTCAAGGTTAAAAGGGAAGTTCACTAGCTTGACGACCTAGTTGGCTAGAAGTAAAGACAAAGAGAACGCTTGGCCTAAGCAAGTTTTGAAAGGTGAAAATTGTAGTGGATCATTAGGTGTTCTTTCCTTTTTCCTTTTTCTTTTCTTTTTCCTTTACCTATCTTATTACACATGTTTCAATGTTGAGAGAATGATATTATGTTTGATGTACTGTTGAATGTTTCTCTTTATTTCTCCAAGTATTTGTAAATGTGTTGTGTTTTATGTGTTGTTCGTCGTATTCTTAAGATAAAAAAGAACAAAAATAGGAGCATACAATTCTTAGAAGTTTTAGAAATCTTTAATCATAACTTAATTTCATCTAAAATTTACATATATCCCATTTATCAACGAGAAGTCTCGTGGATAAAGAAGTTTACCCACAGAATATGCATTTTCATTGAATTAGACTTAAATACATGCAAATTAAAATATAGAATGTTTCAGAATTGAGAAAAGCTAAGTATTTGGAATTAAAACTTAATTATTAGGGTCTTTCAATAGAAAATTCGAATCATTTATTAAGAACTTCTTTTAAATCCAAATAGCCTAAGTGAAAACGTAATTAAGTTTAATGGAATTTATTTGAGAATTATGGATATAAGAATTAATTAAAGAATATCCTAACAATTATTTGGGATAGAGCAACTGTAACATTGCTTTAGTATTAATTGTTCCAGCAATTGTAATACACTAATTTAACAAAGTACTAATTCAATGATCCCTGTGGACAAACCCATACTTGCACACTAATTATATTAGAACCTGTGCACTTGCGGTGAAATTTAAAGCATATTGAACATATATTATTAAATATTAATTTCAAAAATTTTGAACAATGGGCTATAGTGTTATTTAAATAAGTGTTAGATATGAATATAGTTCATAAATCAATGATGGAATATCACATGAAATTTTAAGTTCACATATGATAGAAGAGTCAGCGTTTTGATGTTAAAAGACTAGACGATTGATGAAAAGATGAATAGTGTATTAGTGTTTTGACATTAACACATGATTTCTTAAATTATGCACGTGTGTTTTAAAGTACACGTGGTATGTGAATAGTATCAAAGATTTAACACTAAAGGACTGTAACTTTAGGCAAGAGATGACATAGGGTTCGGTGTTTTATTGAGGCATGTGAGTTTTTAAGTTAAACACATGAGATTCAGTTTTAAGTTGTGAACAGCACTTAGGCATTTTAAAGTTACAAGTCCAATTATCCCTAGGATATTAACGTTTAAAACCTAAGACTAAATAAATGGAATTAAGAGTTGAATGTTTCAACATTTTATATTTGAATCATTCTTAAGCAACCATGTAGGGACATGGTTATGCTTTTACAGGTAAAACGTGGATGTGATCATGGACTTTGAAGATTTCAAAGAAGAATGATTGGATCGTTGATCTTCCAAAATAGTCCAAAAAAGAAACGAAAAATAAACATAAAATTGCACGGCCCAACATGGCCTAGCATGGTTTGATCGTGCTATGGGTCATGTCGTGGGTCATGCCTGGGTCGAACCCCTAGGTAGTTCGTGTCGTGCTAGCACGACACGAATTCTAGCACAAAATAGGCACGGCCCAGCCCAGCACAAGACTACGAGGTGGGTTATCAGAGGGGGCGAGGGGGATGGCCGTGCGGGCTGGCGGAGGGAACGGTCACTAGGTGTACCCTCTCTTTCATCCGGCTATCACCTGGAAGCCCATGGGTTTCCGCCGGCCCCACCGGCAGATGGACCAAGGTATAGAGAATTGAAAGGTGTTTGTGTGAGTGCATCACCACGTGCGATTGATGGCTCATTGAACGGAGTCGCCAAAAATCTGTACCCTCTCTTTCATCCGGCTATCACCCGGAAGCCCAGGGGTTTCCGCCAGCCCCGCCGGCAGATGGACCAAGGTACAGAGAATTGAAAGGTGTTTGTGTGAGTGCATCACCACGTGCGGTTGATGGCTCATTGAACGGAGTCGTCACCTTATTTTTGGGTAGAAAACAAGGAAAACCGGATGGGAAAGTGTCCTTCCACCATCGAAACGATAAAACCAAGGGATTTACGTAAACTCGTGTAACATGAGAGAACTAGATAGGGGGCTCAGGGTATTGTTGGGGAAGGTGTTAGGCACCCCCAGACAGCCCAGGCATTCCCGGCCTCTCTCCAACTCTAAAACGGAAAACATGATAGTCAATCCGGCCACGTATGGCCTCACCTTGGAAGACTATCCAGGGTGTTTACAGGGATAACCGTATCCCTTCCGGTGAAAATAAACGAGAATCAAGTAAACAGATGGGAATTGAACAAAACGGGGATCCATATTGGATCCGGTGGTGAATAGGGGAGAAAAGGATGGGTTTTTGGGGAGCCGGCAGCCGGCTACTTGTATCGGTTGACCAGCGGCTGGTTGGCTACCTTCCCCACCCATTTGCGCAGCCATGGGGTCTTGGGGAAACAGGGGCCGGTTCCTTGAACCGGCCAGCCGACAGCTTGCCGGCTGTTTCCCCCTTTCATACGTACCCATGGGGATTTGGAGAAACGGGGGCCGGTTCTTTGAACTGGCTAGCCGGTGACCTACCGGCTGTTTCCCTCTTTCTTTTGCACCCATGGGGGTTTTGGGGAAGCGGCGGCCGGCTCCTTGAACCGGCCTGCCGGCGGCTAGCCGGCTGCTTCCCCATTCTATGTGCACCCATTGGGGTTTTTTTTTGGGGAAACGGGGGCCGGTTCCTTGAACCGGCCAGCCAGCGATTTGCTGGCTGTTTCCCCCTTCCATGTGCACCCATGGGGGGTTTTGGGGAAACGGGGGCCGGTTCCTTGAACCAGCCTGCCGGCGGCTAGCCGACTGCTTCACCCTTTCATTTTGCACCCATGGGGGTTTTGGGGAAGCGGCGGCCGGTTCCTTGAACCGGCCTACCAGCGGCTAGCCGGCTGCTTCACCCCTTCATTTTGCACCAATGGGGGGTTTTGGGGAAGCGGCAGCCGACGGCTAGCTAGCTGCTTCCCCCATCCCTTTGCACCCATGGGGATTTTGGGGAAGCGGTAGCCGATTCCTTGAACCGGCTTGCCGACTGCTTCCCCCATCCCTTTGCACCCATGGGGGTTTTAGGGAAGCGGCAGTCGGTTCCTTCAGCCAGCTTGTCGACGGCTAGCCGGCTGCTTCCCCCATCCCTTTGCACCCATGGGGGTTTTGGGGAAGTGGCAGCCGGTTCCCTGAACCGACCTGCCAGCGACTTACATTTTTCAGAAAAAAAATGGAAACCGTCGGATTGTACGTTTCGTACACCCGAACGGCCACCACCGGCTTCCTTACCGGTGGTGTCATCCCGGGAATCTTTCCGGGGCATCGAGAGGGTAGACTTACACCTCCCGGGAAAGAAACGGGCACCGTCGGGTTGTACGTGTTTGTACACCCGAACGGCCACCACCGGCTTCCTTGCCAGCGGCATCATCCCGGGAATCTTTCCGGGGCATCGAGAGGGTAGACTTACACCTCCCGGGAAAGAAACGGGCACCGTCGGGTTGTACGTGTTTGTACACCCGAACGGCCACCACCGGCTTCCTTGCCAGCGGCATCATCCCGGGAATCTTTCCGGGGCATCGAGAGGGTAGACTTACACCTCCCGGGAAAGAAACGGGCACCGTCGGGTTGTACGTGTTTGTACACCCGAACGGCCACCACCGGCTTCCTTGCCAGCGGCATCATCCCGGGAATCTTTCCGGGGCATCGAGAGGGTAGACTTACACCTCCCGGGAAAGAAACGGGCACCGTCGGGTTGTACGTGTTTGTACACCCGAACGGCCACCACCGGCTTCCTTGCCAGCGGCATCATCCCGGGAATCTTTCCGGGGCATCGAGAGGGTAGACTTACACCTCCCGGGAAAGAAACGGGCACCGTCGGGTTGTACGTGTTTGTACAC
>JAMKPZ010001278.1:0-86624 GCA_024699675.1 Amphibolis antarctica
TTATATTGATTAAGTGTTATTTGTTGCCCTTATATAGCTAGTCTTATATTGATTAAGTGTTATTTGTTGCCCTTATATAGCTAGTCTTATATTGATTAAGTGTTATTTGTTGCCCTTATATAGCTAGTCTTATATTGATTAAGTGTTATTTGTTGCCCTTATATAGCTAGTCTTATATTGATTAAGTGTTATTTGTTGCCCTTATATAGCTAGTCTTATATTGATTAAGTGTTATTTGTTGCCCTTATATAGCTAGTCTTATATTGATTAAGTGTTATTTGTTGCCCTTATATAGCTAGTATTATATTGATTAAGTGTTATTTGTTGCCCTTATATAGCTAGTCTTATATTGATTAAGTGTTATTTGTTGCCCTTATATAGCTAGTCTTATATTGATTAAGTGTTATTTGTTGCCCTTATATAGCCTATATAAATAGAGACATTAAGTTTAGTTAATCAATATCCAATTTTCCACCTTCTTTTGTTATTTCTCAAAGTGATATTTTTAATGGTGTTTTTTGTTTATTTTCTCGCATGTTCTAATATATTTTATTTTATATTTTGATTCCATAATATCAATTTCTTCTTCCTTTTATTCTATGCTCTACTTTCTATGCCATCTTCTTCATCTCTTCCTGGTGCTTAGCTCTTGACTTTTATTCTTGGCTTGCTTGTCTTTCCTTTCCCCACTCTTTTTCCCCCTTTTTTTCATACAAATGCATGTGTTCATATTTTCTTATTCTCATGTACGTAGAGGAGGTTTATTGTTGGTTTATGTCTTGAATTTTTCCTCTTTGTTTCTCGTCCTAAACAGGCAGCATCATCTTCAATGACTGAGTTATAATCAACTATTTCTAAGGTCACTTTTTAGTTTTGATGTGGTATGGTCGGTGCTAGCTGTTTCATGACTGAATGAATGTAATCCAGATAAACACATTTGACTTTACACTTACAGCTTGCCCTAGCTTGCTTGCTACTTGCTAAGTGGTAGTGACAGGAGAAAATGACAAAGTGAGAGAATTTTATGAGCTGATAACAAATTCCTTCTACCTGTTATTTATTCCTACAACTTTCACCATCCAGCCCACACTACAATCAGATTGCTGGTATAAATTAAGAGGTTGCTATTCACTGCAATAGTATCTACACAAGCAAGAAAAGTAAAGCTATGCCTTTTAATTTTGCCTGTGTATTTTCTTTAAATTGTTCATCTGGAAATGTGTGAGAGAACTACTTCAATGAATGTCATGAAATCTATTTTCATTGTCTTTTTCTCCATGTTTTGCATGTTAGCTGCTTCATGGCTTAAGGAACATAATCTGTGTAAATATGAGCATGAGATTCCACTTGCTAACTGGCTGTGTTGTTACTTTTAAACAAGGAGTGGCTAGGAGTACATACAATAACTTGATAAGCGATATTACTTGCTGAGGGGATTAAATTATAAAAAAAAATTTGGTCGAGTTTGATAAGTTCATTATAGTTTTTAACTAATTATGTTTTCTGGGATTCTTTTTCAGTCTTATACCCAAAAAAGTGTGAGGCATATGTATGCTTTGTGCATGTTAACCTGGATGATGATGTGCATACCATGACATACATAGTATTATACTATGGTCCCATAGTATTATACTAATCATTTAAATATACATCTCATGCATTGTTTCTAACTTATTACAGTTTGGTCAATTGATCTGATTGCTAACAAGTGTGTAGCTGTGAAGACATATGGAGAAGTTCCGGTGAGGTTTCATTTTTCAATCTTTGTTCAAACATAGTCACATATCTTGTATATGGATCAGATAAGCTTTTCCTCTCAAACATTATTTTTTTTGTTTCAAACTACTCTGTCAAGCATCTATGTTTCTCTTCTATCTCCAGATTTCTCGAGGAGGGCAATCTGTAACATTGGTTGGCTCTAAATTGATAATGTTTGGTGGAGAAGATAGTAAAAGACAACCACTGAATGACCTTTATATTCTTGAATTAGAATCCATGCAGTGGAAACTAGTTACAACTAGGTATTTCAAGTTATCTGACTAATTCCTTTTGAGGTCTTAGCATTGGTTCTTCCACATCATTTGATTAATGATTATTTCTTAAAAGATAGCCAATGCATTTTTTTGAACTTAAACCTTGACTGTATGTTTTTAAAATTATACTTTGAGATACTTAATTATGCTTCCTTTATCCCAGACCAGTCACTATAAGGAGAAGCTTTATTTGGGATATTTTGCCTTAAAAAACCAATGTTTCACTTCATAGTTCTTGATCTTTTTATCTCTGCTGACTGAAATGATATGAAAGTGACATTTCTAGCTTGCTAACCAATAATCATTACATATGGAAAATCCCTAGGGCTACTGAAGATGTTTCTTCCCTTTAAAAAGCTGAAGATATTTCTGAAGTGTTGTTACATTGAATGTATTATTGGATTTCCATGAACATGAAGCTCAGTGTCTTTGTGTGCTTGGAGTATTTGATTGTTTTCTGATAAGAAAGTCCTCTATTTTCTGAAATCAATGGGATGTGAAGACCATGTGTGTTTGCATCAGTATGCAATTTGAGTCTGTCTTCCTCTCATTTCTCATTAGGCTGAGGGAGAGTGGATTCACCCAATCCCCCCCATATCTCGTGTTATTTGTGGGAAACATCATGCATCAATCCATTTTCATGGTTATGTTGTTTTAGTGGACCAGGTTCTAGGTTGGTGGTGAATTTGGATTTTAAACTTGGTCATCTATTGTCTTCAATCCATGCTTGATTGATCTCCTTTATTTTTCTCTATTTCATCATCTTTTCATATGCCTTTTTGCCTTTTGCATAATACATTTTTATAGAATATGGCTTCTTCAACCGTTGTTTCATTCTTTGGCAGTAAAAATGTTCCAGCACCCAGATTTGATCACACAGCTACTGCCTATGAAGATAGGTATCTTTTAATTTTTGGTGGTTGTTCACATTCAACCTGCTTCAATGATCTTCATATACTGGATTTTCAGACAGTAAGTTTCTTTCTCTATTTTTTTTCATGATAAATGTTGTTTTAACACTTGAGTTTTTGAGATGCACGAATGTGCAGATTTTGGATAGGTAAAAAATCTCTCTAAAACAAACAAACCATACTGATGATGAGATTTGAGCCAGGCTTTAATGTGTTTATCTGCTAAAAAATAGATCTAGATGTGGTCCGAAGCTTCTGTGAAAGGTGAGGAAGGTGTTTGTGGTGGATCTGGAGGAACCAGAGATGGGAATGATGGAGTTGAAGATAACCATGGAAGCTGGATTGGATGGTGCCAGAATGGGGGAGGGGGTGAAAGAAGAGCATAACAAGGCAGGGAGGAGGGGAGTTGAGATCAGGTGAATAGGGGTTAAGGAAGGACTAGGGTTAGGAGAGGAGAGAAGTCCCTTGATGTAGGGTGCAAAAATGAAATTGGTTGGGATTTGTATACTGTATTATATAAGGAAATAAGTTTCTTTTGGAATCATTTCTAATTGAGTGTACTTTGAGTGGTGAAAGAGAAGTATATTAAAACAGAAACGAAGCACAAAAGAGGGTTACAACAGTAACCGGCAAAACAATTGTGAAGTCTTAAAAAGACAGAAACAGGGTTTCCATAGATGGAATCAGAAAAAACCAGAAAAACTACTGCTATACTGGCACATCTGTAACACAGAGAAATCTCCATTTCTGAGGGAAAGTTCTAATCAGTGGTCTCTCATTCCACTGTACATCACTACATCCCCTCCTTCCATTTGCTCCACCCTAGCATACGTACTTGGAAAATCCTTTTATTCCTTTCAAGGAGTCTATTCCACCAAATAGCATTGATAATAGAATCCACAGAGTTCGCAGCTTCAGCTGGGGCACCTTTTTCTTTTTCCACTTATCCCTAAACACTTCTAGGTCCCAGCACATAATTGGGCTGGTTCCCACTTACCAGTAGTACCTTCCCCATTTCACAAAGTGTGGCATTCAAAGAAGAGGTGCCACAGATTTTCCTCATAAGAATAGCAAAAGTCCACACCTTCTCACCATCTTGGTGCCCCTTTGTTGAAGGGAAACCTCATTAAGAACACCTTTGTGGTACAATAACTATGCAATGAATTGCACTTTCAACAGATACTTCCTGTTGCACATCAATTATAGCATTCCAAGCTAGTTCCTTTGCCATTAATGTTGTATGGGGATTTCAATGGGAATTTTTCATTTTTGCTCCACTGCCACACTTTGTGAGTTATCATTAGAAGAGAAGGAAAAAAGTACCATAGCTGTAAAAGAAAGATACAAATCTCATAACCTTCAGAATTTCTTTTTCATTGAGATCTCTTCAAAATCTCACATCCCACACTATCCAAACACTCAAAACACTAGATGTTATCATTTTGTTCAAATTATGATGGTACCTGATTATGGATAATCTCAATTATGCACTCAATATGAGGTGCACAATTTTGTTCAATTATGATAGTACTTGATTATGCATAATCTCGATCATGCACAAAATACAAGGTTTGTGGAATTACATAGATTATGAAGTACTCTTCTGAATTTTGTTTTATTTAGATTGTGATCACTAAAAGATAGTGTGACCACCCAATGGAAAAAAATGCATAGTTGATTGCATACTCTGATAATTAGTAAAATCTCTACTTTCTAGATTCTTGCATCCCTCTCACGAGAATAGAGGTGATGATCATTGATATTGTTGTCATAATCCATCATTTCAAAGGTGTTTGTTTTAGGTTGTGCCTATATTCCCAAAATCTCATAATCAAAATGCCCATAATATGAACCAAAGAGAGCCTTAGAGATTCATACCTAGGGATTGGATGCAGCCCCCAAGAATGTAGAGATGACCTCTTTCAATGGGACTGTGTCAACCTAGATATCTTACCAGAACAACCTCACAAATTGCCACTGTTGAACTTTTGATCCTCCTCCTCTCCCTCTAATGAAGACTCTTAATTTTGGAGGATCAAGGGAAATGAGATTCCTATCACAAATGGGATTTCTGGGTGCTTGAAAAACCTACTGCATTCTATTTTATGGTTCAAAAATAAGGGGGAAAATATATGTCATTGGATAAATATAGTTAATAATGGGGACCTAAAACTACTGGCTTGCCACCAATTGAATCAGTTAGCGAACAATATGGTAGTAAGCCAAATTCTACTGTGGTTTTACTCCTGACAATTATTTGCTTAACAATTATTGCACTTATCAAAATTATAGTGGGTATTTGTTTTCCTTGTATTTGCACATGCTAAACATGCATCACCTTTTGTTATTTATGCATCATGTTGTTGCTGTTTTGTATGCAACTTCCATCCATCACCAATTGATTTTGGTAATTCAAAAGACATTCTTCTTTTTTTAATACTTAGTGTGAATCATGATGTTACACATTATTATGGCTTTTTGTTTAATTGTATCTTATGCTTTTGGTGAATTTTTGGAATAATGTGAAATCCACATCCATAGAGTTCTATGCTTGCTTGTAATTTTGTATTGGTTGCACCTTAATCCCTAGATGGAGTGGTCTGAGGCTCAGGTTCAAGGTGATGTTGTTAATCCAAGAGCTGGTCATGCTGGAACCCTATTGGGTGGGAGTTGGTATATAGTGGGTGGTGGAGACAACAGAAGTGGTAGAATAATTATGTTTCAGCAATATAACATTATAATTGCAATGATGTTATTGTAACAAGTTTTAACTTTTGTTGACTTTACAATTTATTTTTCGTTTTTCCTGGTTGTGTTGACAGGTTTCTTGGAAACCATCAAATTGAATATGTCCAAATTAACATGGTCAGTGGCAACAAGAGTAGCTGAATGGGATCCTCTTGCTAGTGAGGTTTTCATTTACTTTATTTTATTGTTTCCATAGTTTCTTGTTTTGACTATCAGTTGTTTGGTTTATTCATACTAGATTAGTATGATATTTGTTTTTTAAATCTATGAATGTTGTGGCTCAAGAATAGTAACCTTCTTGTCTTATAATTAACTACCCAACAATCTTTTTGTTTTTTCTTCTATTACATTCAACATTTTCTAAATCAATGATGTGAATCCTCCATTCTCTGGGATGAACTCATTGTAAGATCACGTTATCCCCTTATGTTGAGATTTGCTGTCTTCAAGCACTGTAGAATGTGAATATAATCTGTATTAACGCAAAATTTCTAAATGATAAGTCTCCCCACGGTATAGCCAAAAGGCTTGAAGGTATTGAACGTCAATTCCTGTGGAAGGGTAGCTGCAAATCAAATCCAGCATTCACCTAGTGTTATGGAAAAAGACATGTAAAGAAAAATGGAAAGTAGCCTTGGCCTATGGAACCTTTGCTTATCAAACTTGACTTTGTTTGACAAATGATTATGACATCTTTGTAAGGCTAGGGAGTACTCTCAATAATGGGTTGGTATTATTTGGATGAAGTGGTCCAAGTCAAACTCTGGCACGGTCAGGTCTTTCAATGGGAGGGTAACTAGCCTATGGGGAGGAGTTATCAAATTAAAGGATGTGGTCAGTTAGCTATGGTATCAAACTGAAATAGGTAACAATGATGGAGTTAGGCTCTGGTGGGCTAAATGGGTTGATGATGCTCTCTTTGGTTAGATTTTCTTGGCTTTAGTTCCTATCACATCTTTAACATGAGTGTTTCTAGCTGTTTTGAGCTTTCTGTGGCAAGGATAATATGAGATAGATGTACTCTCAAGAACTTTTTTATGTTTTTGTATTTTTTTTGATTTCCACCACTTTTTGGCTTATTTTTTACTTTCATTTTTCTTCTCTCCCCCTTTCCTCCTTTCTCCTTTTTTTCTTTTTCTTTTCTTCTTTCATTTCTTTCCTTTCTTTGCTTTCCTTTCTCTTCTTCTTCTCCCCCTTTGTTTGCAACTTGTTTGCTTCAGCTCTGCAATCTTAATGGGTGAAAGTAGTGATGAAAATAGCAGAAACAAAAGGAAGGAGAGAGGAGACCCTTGCTACTGCTCGAAAGTGCCTCCAAATCTAGTAAATTGAGCAAACAATGAACTTCTAGATGATGGGATCTGTTGACAATGGAGAAAGGTGGTGGAGGATTCCAAAGTCAATGACCATTTGTTCCCCTTCTTCCTTTCATGCTTTATTGATACATACCTGTCATCATCATCAACAGATTGAACTTCAAACGCTAAATTCACAGCAGTAGATGAACAGATTTGGTAGAGTTGTGATGCATTCAAAATAGGAAGGAGGGTGGGGATGGCAGGTGTCACACCCCCAATTACCCCCATGACAGCAGAGCATTACAGCTAAACCCCTTCAACGAGGAGGGAGGTAGGGTTTCTTGTCCTAGTTTGAAAAACAGAAGAGAAAAAAAATAGGGTAAAGGGAAAACAAGGGTTTGACAAAGAGGTGGTGCTGATGACTACCAATGTTGGTGGTGGCTGCTTGAATAGGACTAATGATAGTGGTGGTTGGGAAAAACTAGGTGTAGGGGGAGGGTTGAACATGGGAGGAGAGGCATAGGCAGCTTGGAAAGTGGTTGGCTGTGGTGGTGGTTGGGAGGAGAGTGATGGCTAGGCTTTCCTCCTCCCTATCTTAATCTTTTACACTTTTAAACTCTTAAAACCTAACTTTGGATGCCTTGTGAGAATAAAAGAGATGGGTGGGAGTAGAATGGAATATCTCTATTAGTAAAAATGAGATCTCTATGTATAGAAGCTACAAAAAGAGACAAACCAAATTTAAACAATACTAAACCCATAATACCCTAATACATCATTTATTATTACAAGGGCATTGTCTATGTGATGAAGTTCAAAATATATAACAGTTTAACTTTCTCTTGGAAAATATTCTGGACTGAAACTTTTACCTTCACTCAGCCTTTTCCAGAACCAAAAAATCCCAAAAATTTCTCCAATACAATCAGCTTGTATATATTAGATGGCAATGGTTTCAAAGTAAAATCATTCAAAAGTTCATATGATGTTATTATTAATTCGAGATTGATTTCTTTTTGTATTTCATCATTTTTATGTGGATTTATGTTACTGATATCAGTTTTTCTTTCTTTTTTTAAATAAATGTTGATTTCTGTTACTGTTTTTTTTTTAACAAGGATGACTACAGATATTCCAATGTAGCCTTCAGTGTTACCATCTTTTAACAAGATTCTGATTTATAGGCAAGCTTCATTGATACTGTTTTTCTGGATATTTTCTGGATTGATTTTTTACTAATTTTTATGTGAATAAGTTATATATTCTATTGTTATTTGTTATTTTATAAACTTGCTATAGAAATTCATAAGTACAATAAAATAAAATATCAGACATAATTGCATACGTTGGTGTCTTGAGTTTTGGCTTACGAGGGCATTTTTGTTGTTTAGTTTGTTGGTCAGCAGTAACAGTAAAATGTGGAAATGGTGTTAGGAATGTAGAGGAGAAACAAGGAATGTAGGAGGTAGGGGAGGGATCAAGTGACCATTGGTCAAAGACAGTGCTGAAATCCGGGCTCCAATTCTTTTTTGTCAGTATACAATTGTGGGGCTTCATTGTCTGGATTCCATGTCATGTATTCTGTGGGACTCCTCCAGCACTTCAACACCACCTCCTTGGTCCTTATGTTGCACATCATCAGCACAGACAGATTGTTCCCATCCCCATTCTGGTTGTTTCCACGTCCTCTCCCATACAAGGGGGCTGATGTTCAAGGGATCGTGGGTTGCAGGCTTGCAGCTACTTGCTTCTCACTATTTCACGGTATTGTGGAGAGGAGGTTAGACCCAAGGTATTTAACTTCAATTTCGTATAGAACTTAGTTAAGTTGAAAAAGCAACCTGTGTCAGGAAATATGGTAAAGAAAATCACCTTTTGTTAATAATTACTATGTCAAGATCATATATGATTTCATTTCAACAAGTCAAAAAATCGACATGTATTGTTGAAATTTTGTTCTCATGTATCAATGTTTAATTTCGTGGTTAGACTATTAGAGAGATTTTTGTCTTTTGAATTCCAAACTTATGGTTACATGGTATTTACTTTAGAAAATCCAAATTTGGGTCTTCATTTTTATGAAAATGGAGACAGATTTTATAGGTTGCAAAATGGGTCTTTGGGCAGTTCTTGCATGTTCTGCATCATGGCAATTTCTATCAATAATGAAATTGAACAGGCATTTCACCTGCCGACAGAAAATAATTTTGCTCAGAATATTAAATATTATTTATGAATAATATCATTTCAAACACTACAATACTGTTGCTACATAAATTTGAAAAACAGAAATAATTGGCTACTAGCATGTCTTTTTCAATTGCTTTACCAACATTCATCATTTAGTTGTCCATAAAGAATTGTAACACTTCAAAGGTCTATTTGATTCTATATGTGTAGATGCATGACTGTTAACTGAAGTTATAATTCTGTCAATAG
Organism: Amphibolis antarctica; assembly: GCA_024699675.1. Taxonomy (NCBI): domain Eukaryota; kingdom Viridiplantae; phylum Streptophyta; class Magnoliopsida; order Alismatales; family Cymodoceaceae; genus Amphibolis; species Amphibolis antarctica. The sequence goes on from JAMKPZ010001278.1 coordinate 9,427, forward strand.
CTACCAGCATTAGCATGGAAGGTGGCTTTTCCTTACTTTATAAGTAGAGGAGGAAATAACTTGGGTTCAAAACACTCAATATCATTATTCATTTTTTTTTCAACAATGAACGATTCATACTCAATATCATTATCCATCCATTATCAAAAAAAACTATTAGTTATGTGGTTGACTAATATTTGACAAACTTTATTACTTGGTAGGGCCTTAGCATTTGCTCAGATATAATTGATGGTGAGCAAATATTGGTTGCTTTTGGTGGATACAATGGGAAGTACCAAAATGAGGTATCAAGCTACTTACAGATTTTTTGGTCAATTTGTCAGGCTGTGATTATTTTGGTTCTAGATTCTTTTGCAAGGTTCCTTTGAACTTGTAATCTTTTTTTATAGCATGAGCTATCTCCTGTACAGTTGTACATTTGTCATCATTGCTTGGATTTACACATAATAATGTGCTTGTGGGGTTGTAATTGTTTTTATTTCACAGTGAATTTATTCAAGGGGATGCTACTTTCATTAATACCTTTTCTAGAATACTCCTTGTGAACATCGAGTTGTGACTGATGAGTAATAATAAAAAAGTTGATATCAAGTAGCCTGTCTTTGTTGGTTTGCATTTTAGTGATTGCATAGTAAAAATATTCATGGTTCGCTGAAAAGCTATTGCTCCAGTGAAAATGGAATTTCTGAAGTTTTCAATGGAGTCATAAGTTTTTTGTGGAAAATGTTATACTATACACAATTTTCTGGATAATGGAAAATATGGCTTACCAGTCAAGATTTTGATCACTTGTTAAATTTGTTAGGTATTCTATCCCGACATTGAAAGACCATTATCCCACTAAAATTAGGAATTTTTAAAATTTTCAACACTCATTTAGTTTTCTTTTTTTTTGAAAATCTTTATACACAATTTCCTGGATACTTGAGAATATGGCTTACAAGCCAAGTATTTTAATGTTATCGTTTGATAAATTTTTTAAGTATTCCGTGATTCCATCCTGGCAATTGAAAGACTATTGTCTCACTAAACAAGGGTATTGATGGAGTTGTTTTTTCCGTGAAAATGATTATACTCAATTTTCTGATAATTGAGAAAATGGCTTACCAGTCATATTTTAATGCTATCACTTGATAACTTTGTTACCTACACTAACCTGGCACTGATCCATATTTAAAATGAATCAGGGTTTTGTGCTTAATTATGCTAGGATTCTTAATTTTTCTTTAAGTGAACTTAATTCTATTTTAGGTATTTGTTCTAAAGATAAAGGCAAGTGCCATAGCACCACCAAAGCGGATTCTGCAATCATCAGCAGCTGCTGCTGCAGCTGCTTCTGTAAGTGCTGCTTATGCATTGAGAACTGAAACTAAAGAACCAGGATCCAGAAATCTTGAAGAAAGGGAAACTAAGGAAGTTGAAACCAATGGTTTCTCTCGGCTTGACACTGAAATCAGTGTAGCATCAATGGAAAAAAAGATGTTGCAATCCAGACTTAATGATGTCAAAGGTGAAAATGAAAAGCTTGATGATGATCTTAAAGAACTGAAGAAATCCCACAGTGAATTGTCAATGGTAAGACTTTGCTAAAGCTGTTTTTCACATATAATTTGGGTCTGCTTATTTATCCATGTCATCATCTTGAAGGAGCTTGAATATGTCCAACAACAACTAGAGGCTGAAAGATCAAGATGCTTCAAGCTGGAGGTGTTTTTTAATTTGGATGCACTCTTTATCATGTGTTTTATTTTGAAGCTTTACGGAAGTTCCTTTTTCAGTTACAAGTTGCAGATATAAAGAAAAAACTTGAGACCCAGCATTCTATAGAGCATGAACTAGCAATCCTCCATCAGCAAGTCTCCTCTTCAAAGCATGACCATGTGGAAGAAAAGAAGCCAAACTCTAGATTTTTGCAGTGGATGGCAGGTGCTGCCTCCAGTCCAGAGAATAATAAATAGTAAGGATTTTTTTCCCAAAGATTACTGCTTTGATTCTCTTTTATTTCATCCATGTGCAATGTTTGCTGACATTTTAATTTCTCCACACTATGCATGTGGTGCTTTTCTGAGTCATGCATTTGGCAAGTATTTCTATTTCGATACCTTTCAAGGCTTACTATCATTTTGATTTCCCCCAGCATATGAAGAACTTTTTTGAGGCAAATACATTTCTCCATTCCTTAATTTTAATTTATGCTTATAAATGGACAGTATGTCATCTTCCATTGGATTCAATTCTCTTTGAATATTTAATGCTCTGAGATTTAGGTTGTGTTTATGACTGCTTATCTGCAGCAGCTTGCAGCTTATTTCAGTTAAGTGCTTTTCTTAGCAAGCAGTTCTAATTTCTAACCACATCTAATGGGTTGCCATTTATCAAAAAAAATTATGTAGTTTAACAATTCATTTTGATTTTTTTTTTCAAGAAAAATTTCTTATTTTTGTTTAGCCTCTACAACAATATCCTAAGTTTATCATGAAGAAACCAGTTTTGCCGATTGATTGCCACCATTGACTACCATCACCTGATACATATGATAAAACTCCTCCTCAAGATCATCAAATTGACCAGGAGGCCCTGGAAGAAATTCCCCCTCCTACCCAAACCAACGCTGATATTGAGCACCAAGATCATTCCCTTCCTTCCAACAATCCTGTTACAGACAGGCTTCCACATCCGGTCATTCATAAATATCAGAGAAAACAACTGACTGAGATGGCCAACAAACAGCAAGAGAAATCGCAGACTAATGGTCAACCTGGAACAGAAACTATCTATGACACCACCGGACCTGACAGTTGCAACTCTACTAGACTTGATGATCAACCACCAGATATTATTTTACAGGACAATAATACTCAACACACGCCAGCTACAAAACAATCAAATGTTATACAACAAGACAGCAATACCCAGCACACTTCAGTTACAAAAAAATCAAAGCCTCCTCAAACTGGTCGAGTTAGAACTGGTCTCAGATCACATTCCTGGGAGGAGTTTTATCAGTAGTCAATGGTAGTCAATGATCTTGAGGAGGAGTTGTACAAATCAAGGATAAAAGAAAATCAACTTATAGATGGTTTGATCATATCCTTAGAAAAACAAAAGATGCACCAATTAGAAGAGAAAATTAAATATTGCAGAAAAATTAAAAGAAGTAGAGAAAAACCTAAAACTATTTATTTAAGAATTATGAGAAAAAAAATAATTTTGTGTACTTAAATCAGATATTCGGCTATAGATAGAAATATATCGAATAAAGGATTCATGTGTTGATCCCATATGGTGATATTATGGCTTGAATTGTTATTGTATCTGGGGAATGCAAAAAAGATCAGGTAATATATCACACATATGATATTAAAGATCAGATTTGCTAATGGTTGAAAGATGAATTTAAGTTGGTGAATAACCATTTTGGTCCTCTTTTCATTAATCACTACTTGGGTTTTTTTTTTCTTCGTGAGAAAAGTTTGACAATCTAAATTTTCGAGCTGCTAGTTCTTTGCTGTCAGTAAATGCATCACTTGATTCTTTCCTGATCCGATGCATTGTTTCAATAGGTTCTGAGGTGACTACATGACTTGTCTGAAGGCATTGACATACGACCATTTCCTGGTCTGCATCATCAGATATTTATACCAGTTATTGTATTTATATGTTACTTTTTTCTAAATCAATGATAATGGATTAATGTATCGATTCTCGTGAATTTCACCACCGCCATGAAGATCCCGGGATATTTTGCTCGTAGAATCGTTGTCACACACATTTTTCTTGGAAAGACACATTTTGTACTTCCTATTGCTGGTCTAAAAAGAAAAATCCTGATTCTTCAATTATTGACTGAATGAGGTAACATACTGATACATCAAGAAGCACTCTTCTTCACAAGAACGGTAGATTTTACTTTATTAAAATTAATTAATTAGTAAAAAATAATTCACATATGATATAAATATTTTAATTTTACTTATTATTTTTGATGTAAGATTATTTTTCTTTAGCATACATTTACACTTATGAGTTTTTCATTAGAGTATTTTACGTAACGTTTTAGATGTAATGTGTGTAGACTGACTTTGATATTATGTGAATTTTAACTTATTAAAATCAATTGATCAATGATTTACAATTAATATAAAGATTTTAATTTCATTCATCGTTTTCGATGATCACTCTAATGAGAGTTTACAGGTGTAAGGGTATGTTGGTAAAAATAATTTCACATTAAGGAAGATGAGTAGAATTTAAACTTTTACATTACTTATAAATTTTTTAATTGATTTTAATAAAATAAGATTTACAAGAACAGAAGTTTCAAGGTACATCTTGAGGAACTGGTCTTATGGTATGGGAAGTAAATGTGGTAATGATAATTAGTAGAGTGTTTTGGTTGGTTAAGAGATTCAATTAAAGGCATCACCTTCCTCCTAAGCCTGCGGTCGTGTGCAGTTTAAATGGGGGCGAGTCGTGGCTGTGCAGGGGTAGAGTCTCGGTGGTGGTAATCTTGATTTTGGTCCTTGAATTCAATTTTATTTAATCTAATATAGTCTGAGGTATTATTCGTTTAGAAATTGCTGTAGCTGAAGTTGATATGTCCTGTAGCCGGAGCTGTAGTTGCTGTACGAGAAATAATTTCAATTTTAAACTACACCTTTTTATGTTTAATTAACCTTTAGACACGGTAGGAATGGTTGTAATCCCATTCCTTGCCTTCACAATCCACATGCAGCTTCTTGTCTCTGAATCCGGTGAATATGTTTAATCCACCAGTCAAACATTGCGACGGATCGTGAATCCAGATGGCAATTTGCAGCGGAACTCTCTATGTTGACAAAGTCTCAGGAAGTGTTTTTTTTTTTTACTTTTGATTTTAAAATATAATTTTTAGGTAAATAATTTTGAAATAAAAAAAATAATTTTAATAATAAAAAAATAGATTAAAAAATATATATCATCTTAAATTAAAATTAAAAGTACTTCTGAAAATTAAAAGTAAAAAAAACGAAGTTGTCCAACTAGAAAAGTTCACTTGTTCGCACACCGTTGACCTTCAGTTTTTTTTTTGGGTCTCTCTTTGGTATGTCCCGTTTTCAGTTACGTACATTTAAATCCGAGATGTTCTACTTCGATTTCGTTTGTTTCTGTTTTACGGTTAATTTTAAAAATTTTAAAAAATTTGAAATTAAAAAAAATAAAATAAATGTAATTAAAATATAATAAAAATTTTAATTTTTTTTTTTTTTAAGAATTATCTCATTTAATAAATAATAAAAAAATAAAAAGTATTTAATAAATAATACTATAGATAAATACCTAGATAAACAAGACCCAGATGTCCAGATCTAACCCCCAAAAAAAGAAAATCGAACCATATTAATCCGACACGAACCATTGACATATACGTTCGTCCATACGCGAGTGCAGAATTCACAAATGCAGAGCAAAGCCAAAAATCCCACAAAACCCCAGACGCGGTGACTGCGGCGAGGAGATATTTCTCTCTCCCCTCCCCCGTTTATGCTCCAACACTTCCCACGCATAGTCACCGCAGGCATCAGATCCCCGAAACCCTCCCCCTTCCACCACCTACGCCGCGCCCTCTCCGCCTCCGCCATGGCTACCGTCACCAGCAACGACAACTCCTCCCTCCGCAAGGCCCTAGCCGACAAGCAAGCGCTCGTCGACCGCCAGGCGGAGAAGGTGAAGGAACTCAAGGCCTGCACCGGCGGGGCCGACAAGGCCGAGATCGACGCCGCAGTCGACGTCCTGAAGTCGCTCAAGTTGGACGCCGACGCCGTAGCAAAGCAGCTCCATGCGGCCGCTGGTGGGGGCGGGTTGAGTAAGGAAAAGTTTAGGGAGTCTGTTGTGAATACGTTGGAAAGGAAACTCTTTTACATGCCTTCCTTCAAGATCTACGGTGGTGTCGCCGGATTGTATGACTACGGCCCGCCTGGGTGCCGAGTAAAGGCTAATGTGCTAGCGTTCTGGCGGCAGGTATGGAGTTTTTATTTGTTCCCTGATACTCACGTTTTGTTGCAATTCTTTTCGTGATTGTGGTGCTTATTGCTGGCATAAAGAGTTATTCATACTAGATTTCTACAATTCTACCACGTCAATGCCGTTTGTTTTGGATGATGTCTTTTGAGTCGAACTGTTGCATATCGTTGACCTGTACTGGCTAAACATCTATCTTTCGTTTGGTCAGGATCTGGTGCTTTCATTTTCCACAGTTTTTCCCTACAAACCTGTTAATTCCTCCATGCTAAGTCTGATGTACGTTAATTATCTATAACACAGCTGTTTTTGGTTCCGATTGCTATCAATTGGATCGTCATTTTGCTATCTGTTCATTTGCAGTTATCTTCTGTTTTTGTTCAAATATCGTTATTTCAATTTTATATTCATCTAATTTTCTTCTGGATGGATTATGATTCGTAAAAAATGTAGTACTGGATATCATGGAAGTTAAATTTCGGGTAGTAATAACAGTTACAATTTACAATTGAGTTTATGTTTAACGTGCCATCATTGTCCAATTTTTCTGTAGCATTTTGTCCTTGAGGAGAACATGTTGGAAGTTGACTGCCCATGTGTGACACCAGACCCTGTCTTAAGAGCATCCGGGCATGTGGAAAAATTTACTGATCTAATGGTGAAGGATGTGAAGACTGGTACGTGCCACCGTGCAGACCATCTTCTCAAGGACTTTTGCAAAGAGAAGCTCGAGAAGGATCTTTCATTATCAGTAGAGGAAGCTGAGGAGTACAACCATGTGCTTTCCATCCTGGATGATCTCTTGCCAAATGAGCTTGGTGAAAGGATTAAGAAGTATGGTATTACTGCTCCTGATACCAAAAACCCCCTATCAGATCCATATCCCTTTAATCTTATGTTCCAGACGTCTATAGGCCCAACTGGCTTATACCCAGGGTGAGAATGGTTTCTAATATGATAAATGAATTCACTCTTGTCATTATTTGCTTATTGGGTGTAGTTTGATCCAGTCATTCAATGGTAGGTACATGAGGCCAGAAACTGCACAGGGGATCTTTGTGAATTTCAAGGACTTGTATTACTATAATGGGAACAAACTTCCATTCGCAGCAGCTCAGATTGGGCAAGCATTCAGAAATGAAGTATTGAGGTCTCTCTCTATTTTCTTATTTCTCATGGAATCTAGTTTTATTATTTGGAATTAGTTGTTTAATGCTTGCCATGATTTTTGCTTATCCATACTGAGGAAAAGTGTGATTTACAATTTGTCATTTCCATATCTCTCTAGTTCCTATAATCTGGCATATGCTTCAGACTGAAATCTTTTGGGGTCACATGCACTAGGTATCATTGAATGACAAGCTCATGACATGTGCACCTGTCCGAGAATTACACTACGGATTTGTCTGCTCGAATTCCTAATTTACATTCAAATCTATACCCTCACTTATAGTGTAAATTTCACATTTTTATTTCAATTTAGTAATTTTTGCTTCTGCTAGCTTGAGGGTATTTTTCTTCACATGAATTTCTACAACAAAATGGCAACAATTTGTGCCTTATTCCTACTGTCTCGAATTTCTATAGATCTTAAAAATGATTTGTGTAAAATTTCTATCCCTTTGGAGTTTCCTTGTTAGAAAAAAGATTTATCAAGATTAGGAGCTTCTAGCTCAAATACCTTTTTTCATTACGTTAGTTTCTCAGTTTCTTGATGTTCAAATACGTTGATCTTGTCCACCTCCAATTCATTGTCAAGATTTTCTCTAATTTTATTATTTGATGACCAGATATCTCCTCGGCAAGGACTTCTTAGGGTACGTGAGTTTACCTTAGCAGAGATTGAGCACTTTGTGGATCCTGAAGACAAGTCTCACCCAAAGTTTTCTGATGTTGCTGACTTGGAATTCTTGATGTTCTCTAGAGAAGAACAACTAGCAGGAAAAGGTCCAAAGAAAACTATCTTGAGAGAAGCAGTCTCCATGGTTGGTACCTTCATCATCAGTGTTGGATCTTTTCTCTTCCTTTTTCTCTGCATCTTTTTTACCTTGTCTCTTCTTGATTTACCACGTTAGGGAACTGTCAACAATGAGACACTTGGTTATTTCATTGGGAGAGTCTATCTTTTCCTAAAAAATCTTGGAATTGACACGGGACGTTTGCGCTTCCGACAACATTTACCCAATGAGATGGCTCATTATGCTGCAGATTGTTGGGATGCTGAGATAGAGAGTTCATATGGATGGATTGAATGTGTTGGGATTGCAGACAGATCTGCTTATGATTTGCGTGCTCATACTGTAAGATAATAGAAATTACTATTTAATTTGAAACCTTGGTCATTATCATCATTTGGTTGCATGTGGATCTTGTTGGTTATAACATGAATTTCTAATTATTGTTTCTTGTAGATTGTTGCACGACCCTTATGTGTTTGTCTTCAAGTATTTATTTTGATTTGCGATATGTTGCACGGTTTATCCATATTCATGTTGATTGTTTTCCTTCCATTGGCTTAACGAGAGTTTAAGCCTGATGTTGGCCTGTGGCCTTCTTTTCTTGTTTTCTAATCTCTTCTTTACAATAAAATGGGAGAAGATGCAATTTGCAACAATAAAATGTTTCTCCACTTTGTTGAAAACATTATTCCTGTACTTAATGCTGTGGTACATCACTACCTATGATTCCACTCTACTTTCTGATTTAAGATTTTGCATCTTATTTGTTTATAGATGATTGTTTGAACTTTCAATTGTTGTCAATTTGACTTTATTACTTTTGCATTTTTTCTATTATATTCTTTAATGCTGTTTGCATGAAATATCTTTATCCACAATTAATATTTTTAAGCAAATTCTACAAATAGATTTTGAAATTCCTTATCTTAATGGTAAAATAGGATAAGAGTGGTGTCCATCTCGTTGCTCATGAAAAGTATTCAGAACCAAGAGAAGTGGAGGTATGTCATTTTTCTGTTGCTTTTGTCACTATTTCACCTAAACATAAGTTTTTTGGGACATATAGCATCTCTTATGCTCTGCCACCTCGTAATGCCCTTTTTGCATCTTATCTAGTATGTTCATATTTTAGCATTTTTTTTGTCAATGTAATGTAGCAAGATTTTCTTTCATGTTATTTTCAGAAACTTGTCATATCTCCATCAAAGAAGGAGCTTGGTCTTACCTTTAAAGGTAATCAAAAGATGGTAGTCCAAGCATTAGAGGTAAATTGTAAATTTCATTCTGGTCTTGGTTGAAAAAAAAGATTAGCCAATATGTTGTATGCATTGAGAAGCTATTAATGTAAAATCTGTTCCTAGGCTATGAGTGAGTCTGAAGCCTTGAACATGAAAGCTGCCCTGGAATCCAAGGGAGAGGTACAATTTCAGGTTTGCACTCTTGGAAAAGATGTCACCATAAAGAAGAACATGGTTACAATCAACATGGAAAAGAAGAAGGAGCATCAAAGGGAGTTTACCCCTTCAGTTATCGAGCCATCATTTGGCATTGGAAGAATTATCTACTGCCTTTTTGAGCATTCCTTTTACACCAGACCAAGCACTACAGATGCTGAACAGCTTAACGTGTTTCACTTTCCACCTTTTGTGGCACCATATAAATGCACTGTCTTTCCTTTGGTGAAGTTACAGAAGTTTGATGATGTGGCCAAAATCATCTCAAAGTCTCTTACCGAAGCTGGAATTTCTCATATCATTGATATCACAGGTAACATAGGAAGTGGGAACTCAGCCATGGTAGCAATCACATTGCATGGATAGTAATCAACTAAAAAGTGCATCCTTGAAAAGAAACTTGAAGTTTGCAGTTCAGGAGTGACAAATCATATTGTTTAGCTGGTGATGATGTCACTTATTGCTTGCTTATAGTGCTAAGAATGCATGGCATGTTGAAATTCTCATATGGGTTTTAGAAGGAACTGCATTCTTAATGGTTGGATCCTGTGATGATACTAAAGCCAAGGATAAAATGTAAGATTCAAAATTCCATGCGTGTTAATTAGGTGACCTGGATTCTGTTGGATTTATAATTTTTATAAAATCATGAATAACTTGCATCATCTAAGATCACATTGTTGGGTGTGCTATAGTATTGTGTATTTTTGTATGCCAAATAATTTGTTACATCTTATCTACATCAGAAAAGACAAATGTGCTTATAGTGACTCAAATAGTGATTCAGACAGTAGTTTACGGCAAAAGGCTTGATATTATGCACTCTTTATCGCCATTAATTTGTTCGCTCTTGTTGATATTATGGTCAGAAGGCTTTATTCTCAAAAAAAAAAAGGGCTTTATTCTCTGGGAGGCTGGAGCATAATATTATAGTATGTGGCATTTCCTTAGGATATGCCTCTGTTTGTGTATCTTTTTGGAGTTTACTGTTATTCAGCGATGAACTCTTTCTACCAATTTCTTGGAAAATAACTGCACAACTGTAATACATCTGTGTTTACTGCAGGTACATCAATAGGGAAACGGTATGCGAGAACTGATGAAATCGGGGTACCCTTTGCTATCACCGTCGACGACACAAAAACTGTAACAATTCGTGAAAGGGATAGCAGGAAACAGATTCGTGTGAATATCGAAGAAGTGGCAATGGTAGTGAAAGAGGTGGCGGATGGACAGAGCACGTGGGAAGATATCATGTGGCGGTACCCAGCCCACTCTGCAGCTGCTGCAGATGGAGAGTAGATTTGTCTCCTCAGCCATCTGCTGCAAGCAATGGGAAAAAGTGTGCTGCATTCTGATTTACATCATATAATTTGTAGATTGCATTGAATTGGATTATGGTGCAATCCAACACATCAAATATATATCTGCTTTTTTATGTATTACTCATCTGTTACAAGAACTACATGATTTTGTTGGATTTCATGAAAACATATTTTTTCAGGACTGGGTTCTTGGCGATTCTAATATTCGGCTGGTGATTAGAGAAAATCCATGGCCTTTCACGTTATTAGCAACATGCGGTAGGAAACCTAGTTGGCCATACAGGAGAACAGCATGGTGATCATGGCTCTTACGGAGGCAATTCGAAATTTGTCCACAGACAATCATAATATTCGAGGAGAGAAGCACCATACAGGAGGAAAGATGGCCAGAAGAATAGGAGGAGACAAGAACTGCAAGATTTGTCAACAAATGAAATCAGAAAATACCCATCCTGTGGAGCTATTAAAGTCAATCCCTCTCCCTCGGTAGATATGGGACGAAGTGACGATGAATTTTGTAGGTGGTCTACCTCTAAGTCAGGGATCCACTCTCGTCTTTGTGGTGACTGATCACCTATCAAAATACGCACACTTCAACTCCCTGTGACATCCTTCACTGCTACTTCCATGGCTGATCATTTTGTTGATCTGAGTGGTTCTTCTACGTGGCTTCCCCGGGAGCATTATCTTGGATAGAGATACAAGGCTTATTGAGGAAGAGTTTTACTTAACTTCAAGGATTAGATAAAGTTGATTTTAAGAGTGAAGAAAAAGATATTCATGAACGATACCTCAGTTCTCTTAAGCTAATTTTGATAGAAATTGTTTCGATTGACAGGAAGTCAACTAAAATTTAGCTCCTGTAAGATACCTATTTATTTATTTATTTTATTAATTATTTAAATTATTATTTATTTATTTATTTATTTTATAATTCTCTCTCTCTCTCTCTCTTTTCCTTTCCTTCTCTCTCGCCCGAACCCACCTCTTCCCTTCTTCCGCGCGAGCCAGGGCTCGGTGATTTTCGGCGGCGGCTTCCGGTGTTCGGCATATAGATCTCGCCGGAGGTGAGGTGCGGCGTCGGGCGGCGATCGTTGGCTCTTCTGCGGGCGAGCGGCAGGCGTGCGGGTTGGCTGCAGTGACCGGCTGCAGCGACGGTGGTGGCGAGGGGCTTGTTTGGGGCGGAGATCGGCCGTCGGTTTCTGTGGTGATTTTTAGGGCTTTGGGGTAAGTTTTCTGCTAAATGATTTAGAGTAACTTCTTTAGTGATTTCTGCATGTTCATAGTATTGTGGCATAATTATCGAGATTTGTATGTTATATTGTGATGCATTGTGACATTTCAGTAGTGTGGTGTTATTCATAGGTTGCATGTTAGATTTTTGGTGTTTTATGCATTTGATTAATTGTGGCATTGTGCATGGGATTATGCATGGGAGGACTTATGCCTTGTTCTCCTTTGCATATGTTGATGCATATATGAATGAATGCATGTATGTATTTATTTATTGCATAACTTTGATACGGTCTTGATGCATGGTTGGTGTTGCATTATAGTTGAAGTAATGGTTTATGATGTAGTGATTATAATATGGCTACGTTTTGGATCCAATTATAGTTGTCTCTGTGCCCTGTCACAGGGCTTATATGTGACTTCTGGATCCATTCATAACTAGTGACTATGATTATTAGAGATTTTATCATTACTTGAGAGCTAGATATGGAATGTATATTAGCAGACATATTTATTTAGTTGTTTATTTAGAATTCAGGGTTTAAGATTTACGTAGAAAGATTTAAAAAATATTAATATATTTGTACAATATAAAAAGCAAAAGAATTTTTTTTTAATATTTCGGGACTTTTACGTCTCCTCGAGGGTACCGGTCTCTCGACACCCGAACTCGAGCTCTCGCGATCTCTTCTTCCTCTCGCTCCCAAGTCCCAACCCCCCGCGACGACTCCACGGTAGTCCAGCCTTCCTCCGTGCGACGACCTGCCGCCGCTCTCCCTCTTCCTTTGGCGGCTTCTCCTCCGCGCGACGACCTTTACACGCGACTGCTCCATCCCTCTTCCTTTGGTGCCTCCACGAAGCTTGCTCTCCGGTCTCCCTCTTTCGGACTGCAGTTGCCTCCGCAACCGTCGTCTTCGGCCACCGCGATTTTGGGTAAACCCTAATCGCCCCTCTTTCGGACCTCTTCAGTACCATTCCCGTGTTTGAGTTGTTTCGTTTTTAGTTTTGAAGGCGACTGCGGTGGAGTTTGGCGACCGCTCCTACAATAGTTTCGTTTTTAGTTTGGTGGCGACTGCAATAGTGCTTGATCTGTGTTTGACAAGTTGCTGAGTAGTTTCCCCACATGCAATATATTTCTTTTTGTTTAAGGTGTGCTTGATCTGAGTAGTTCAGTTCTTGTTTGTGGTTGATTGCACGATATATTGAATATGGTGTATTGAAGGTTGCCAATACTGTGCAAGTGTTGAAATATATTGAATGGTTAATCTGAAATGTGAATTTATGAGAAGTTGAATTGCAGCACCAATTTGATTGAGTGGTTTGTTTTGGGGTCTTGTGGTGCTTGTGTGCCATTGTTTTGTGGAGTAATTTCTGGCCCTCATTGGTGAGTGGTCAGTTTTGTTTTGAGTCCATCATGGGTGTAATTTCTGCAGTGTTATTCTTTCATTGTTTATAGATTATTTTAGTAGTTTGAGTAGGTGAAAGTTGATAAGACAGAAACTAGAGGATAACCTTAACTATTAGTGTGGGTGCTTAATAAGTAGTTTAGTTTATCATTCTTTATAACAGATTGTTTTGCTTTAATAATTAAATTTCAGATTCTTTATAACATATTTAATTCTTTCATTGTTCATTCTTTATGCATTTTTTATAATCATTAAATTTCAGATTGCAAAAATTTGAGATTATTTTGGCTTCGTTTGTGAAGTTAATTTTACTATATAGGATATGACTACCTCAGACAGCAAAAAAAAAGGAGGAAGAAGTTATTTCAGTTAGTGTGGAAAAGCTGAAGAAACTATTTTAAAAATTCTTTGCGAAGAAACATTCTTTTTGATAGATTCTGAAGGCACAAATAGGCCCTTGGTTGACCATTGTCCCTGTAATAACTGAAATTGATGTGCCAATTACTGGTTCTGAATAGTTCGAGCCCTTGCTTGATCTTGGTCTAGAATTTAGCCACTTCATTGTAATAAAGTGATTTAAAAATTCTACGTAGGGTGTGTGAAGTTGCATGTCTGTGGAATCTGTCCTGGGTGACCAGGCACACGTAGTTGTTGATTTCCGTCTTGCATTTTCTTGACCATTGTCCCTGTAATAAATGAGATTGATGTGCCAATTTCTGGTTCTGAAGAGTTCGAGCCCTTTTTTGATCTTGGTCCAGAGTTTTTACTTTTGACATCTGGGGTACAACATGCAATACTGCACTAGCAAATGCTTTGCGACTTTGTGAAACGAAAACTCAACATTACGTAATTAAATGATTTAAAGTTTATTGAATTTCATATGTAAAGTTTGTGCTATTTATATTTTATGAATTATAGTCTAATTGGACTTTTCCTGTATCTTAGGTTGAAGGTCACATTTTTGCTGGAAGATGGCTGACCTTCTTTTTGAGGATATCTTTGAGATTATTGGAATGGATACTGGTGGTAAAAAGTTTGACAAGGGTATGTGTTGTGGATTTTACTATTTGTTTATATTATAGCAAAGGGTTGTGAAAAGTTGGTTTTCAAAATACTTGGGAAAACTAACATTTATAACTAATATTTGGTTAATTATTTACGATACTTCTTCAGTGATTGAACTTATAAAGCTTAGTATTTTCATGTTTTTCATTTCTGATTATGGTAGGTTTTATGTCTTGGTTTTACAATTATGTGCTTCATTTATGACATGTTTTTATGATTTTGTTTTATTATTGAAATAACATTCAATTAGCATGATGCACATTTGTCCATATTTTTGCATTTGTTTCAAAATTTCCTTTTTTATCTTCTATTCTTTTATATTTATTTGGACAATTGAGCATCTAATGCATGTTCCTTTCAATTGTTCTGTAGTTTCTCGAATTGAAGCTCGTAGCGAGCAGTTTGATATGTATATGCAGTTAGATGTTAACACAGAAATCTATCCCATGCATGCTGGGGAGAAGTTCACGATGGTTTTGGCTCCTACTTTAAGTCTGGATGGTACTCCTGACTCTGGATACTACATGCAGGTAGCTTCTGTTTTTTTGTCTGTTTCTTTAACTTCTGATAATTTGTTTTATGTTATAGGTGCATAGCCTGCTTCACGAGCTTAACTGTTTTGAGAAATCACTAGACATGTTTGTAGCTGCAAATGCCAAGACATTCTGTGATCTTTACAGTTTACAACCATATTGAGAATTCTACTACTTAAGATCCCGTCCCTTTTTCTATGGATGATGCAGCTCGTTTCTACAAATGGTTCATGTGAATGAGCTATCACTACTTATCAAATCTATTTTTTTTTCATTATTCGATATAGAAACGGACAAATATTGTTTGAATAAACATGGAAAAAGGATTTTTCACATCTCCATATCGTTATTAATACCCTTTTTCTAAGAAATGTTACAAAAGATAATTATTTATATTTCTCATTTTTTGAGTGTTGGAGTTATTCCACTTCACTTAATTTCTTTGTGCTGAAAGCTGACTCTTTCCATGAAGTAGGGTTCTTTTCTTGGTTATTATTTGATTCCTTTCTAGTTGACATTGAAAGAGTATGCTTCTTTTGTGACACTTTACATTTTATATGTTGTATTTGTCTTTTTAATTGATACGTCAGTGTATCCTTAATATTTTTTTTATATTTTAGGCAGGAAGAAAGTCCCTCGCTGACAAATTTGAGTATGTCATGCATGGTAAACTTTACAAGATATCAGAAGAACGTGCCCATGGACCAATTGTTAAAGTGTAAGGGATATTTTATGTTGTTTATGTCCATTAATTCAGAGTATTAAATGAGTTGCAGATGCATGGTTAGCTGGTTCCACTTCTATTGATGCTTTTTGTTCTTGCTTAATTGCTTGCTTTCATGATTCTTTAGAAATCAATTGTTGAAAAATATGGTGTCTATAAGGCTGGAATTACTTATAAATGTGTCATTACTTGCCTAGTTTCTGCATTGCTTTTTTCTCTGTCGTTGGATTCTGAGTAATTAATTTCACGTGGATTCAGATGGGCAATAGTTGCAAGTCTTGTTGAGAAAGGGTAGACTGGTTTTTTATGATCAGAGTTATTTCATTTTTATTAACTGAGAGGCATTTCAGCTGAGTTTGGACAGACAGTTTTAATGTGGTGTTACTTTATCTCCTAATGGATAATTTTGAAGTTCATTTGATGAATTGGTCAAGCCAATGAGGCAGCTCATCAAACTAATTAGTCCAATTGACTTGTTTCTTATTTTCCAAATCATATAATCTCCTTACATCTTTTGTGTGCATTGTTTGTTATTTGATATGCCTTGATGCTGGTAATGTTATTGAATATCACTTAGTTGCCTAGAGGCCCTGTGGAATTGAAACGCTATATCACATTTTTTGTGGTTTACTGTTTCATTTATTTTTATGTTATTGTTATATTTGTGGATTTTTTTCATTTTTTACTATTTTTGAAATTTTTTAAAAAGTTATTAATTTGTTGGTGATTTGTTATTATTAATGTAAGATCTTAGCTGTGTATTTAGATCAGAAAACGTTTTTATATGAAAGAATCCAAGGCCGTGGTTTTCATCCCCACTGGAAATTTGATGGTAAGTCTTGTGATTGACTCTTGACCTCTCAAAGTTTAATCCCATTTTGTGTGTGGCCAAGGGCCTAGAGAACGACGATGTTGTGAATAGGGTTGGGAACAAAGGTGGTGAAAGGAGGGTCGGTTCTAAAGCTCTCCTAATTTCCGTCATGAAGCTCTCCCAAAGTGTCCTTCCAAGATCATAGGTGATGAACTTGTTAGAGGGTTCTGGTCTAGTGGGGTTGGTTTTTGAGGAGGATGAGTTTCTTGGGAGAGAGGTTGTGCATGAAAGTGTTGTGTTCCGTACAGATTTCATAAATTGTTTATGGAAATGATATATTGATTGTGTAAATAATTATGGATATACAATCAAGTTTGATATACCATTTGACAAAATGATATACTGATTTTAGAAATAATTTGGTATATCGGTCTATCAAACATTATGCTACATATTGTATATTCCTTTGCTACCCAACAAAGCACAAAAAGCAAAAAAGTGATGAAATGGAAAGTATTTTCTTTTACTTTTCATTTCTCATAAATTCCCTTACTTGACTCACTTTCCTTTTCATCACTTTTCAAGTGCACAAACACCTCTTAAAAGGGATAATTGATGTGGGAGTAGAAAATATTTTTGAGGAGGATCGGTAGTATGGATGAAGTTATGTTATTGTTTTTTTAAAGGTTATTATTGTTCATGATAATAAAGTAAAAGTTCACAATTTGCTTGATGCTAGCATGGGGCAGAAAATGATTGATTACTGATTGTTTAACTTCTGGACTTGAATGTGGGGCAAAGCCATCCCATTGTAAGCTTCTTACAATATAGTTAGTCAGTGCCCTAAGCAATTTCATCCCTTGGATCTGCCGTGGATGCATACAAAAGAGATAGTATAATTCAGATGCTTATAGGCATTGTAATGAATGTACTATTCTGTTGAACCTGGGAATGCCTTTGATTGTCCTGAATTTTTTTATGCTCTCTTGATATGAGACCTGTTTGGTGTTTACTTATGTCAGCATATGAAATCCAACTTGAAAAAGAATGAAAATATTGTAGTTGAATATACCTTTTCTAAGGGAGTTTAATTATCTTCAATCTATTTTTTTAAAGAAGAGACCGTCAATTTTATATCTAATATCTTGAAAATAATCTCTTCTGCCTTTTGCTGATAGTTTTCGGTCCCTTGCAGAGAATTGTACGCTTCGTTTGGTGGCCTGCTGATGATGCTTAGGGGCGATCCCTCAAATGCAGCTAATTTTGAGTTAGATCAGAGGCTATTCCTGTTGATTAGGAAGGTTTAATTGAAACAGATTACCTAAGAACATCTTCGGTTGATGTCTTTTAGGAAATATCGAAATGTTAAAAGCGAAGACACAGCATGGTTGTTTGTAGTAGACCATGGGGGAACGCATGCTCTGCTATCATTGATCTCATGAAAAGAATTGTTTTAAGATGTGTAGGCCCCTTATAATTGTTCAAAAAGAGGTCGGACAAGTTATTATCCATGAAGTACATAATTAAATAAATCTTTGAATGATGTTCCTTTTTTACTCCCAAACTATCTTCACGAAATAACTCTTTCGGTTATGTTGTCCCCTGCATTGCGGCACTGTTGTCATTTCTTTGTTTATTTATCCTTTGGATTTGACATAATTAAATTGGTCGCATTTTGCCCGTATCACCGGTTCGCTCAGCATCTTTTGCTTTCAGTAATAATCGTATAAATTTTTATAAAAATAATTTATTATAAAATTTATTTTTATTTGATAATAAAATTCAAACTTCCAACTTTTACGATGTTTAAAACTTGAACACCTCAATTATCGAACCATCCCTTCCGATCATGACCCTTCTCTTTTTCTTCCCGTGACATGGTTATCGTCATATCTAGTGTCGTGTACCATGACAACGTCTTTATCACTTTTTATCGTACTCATCTATGATTTAGTGAAATTATTATAAAATTAAATATGTAGGAAATATATTTGCATTTGGTTTTAAATTTTAGATGTGTTTGACCAGGAAATGGCTGTACCAATTGCAGCAAAATAAAATTGTTAATTAAATAAATATTTAAGGATAGTTCATATATATGTCGAATAAATACCGAGTCATATAATTATCGGGTTTGCACGTTTCGTAAAAATCCCCAAAATTATGTATCACGCAACTTAAGTAGACGGCACGTGATAACGCAACAGTTGGGACGATTGGTTCGTAGTTCAAGGCAAAACGTAATTTATCCACAATTACCGTGGGTGACAGATTTCTCTCAATGGCGTGTACTGCAACCTTCGGCCATAGAAGATTCCTTGTTGGCAGGAATAAGCAAACTTTAGCAAGTACGTCTGTGCAACTCCAATATATCTTGCAACCATCGGCTTTAATCAATGAAAATTAATTAATGAACCCTCAACATATCGATGGATATTGATAACCAATAACCAGTTTTCCGATGATGTGTCAGGCCGTACCCCAATCAAAATTCAGGAAAGCAAATTGCTCATATCGCTGGCTGCCTTGGCTCCGGTCTGCTGAAGTCAACACCATCTGCAGGTAAAAACCATTCAAGGAAATTGAAATAACGACACGAGATGACAGGAAAGCGCTCATAGCGTGACACTATTTACATGTTTACATTGACTTTTGCAAAATCTGCAATTAGCTTGTTTTTTGTAGAAAAATAAGTGATGACATAATTCGTGCTTTTGGGGTCAATTCCTGAGTTCAATAGTCTATGCTCCACCTAAGAATGACTTACCATGCATTATTATTATATAAAATCCATCACCAACCGTAGGCCTACCTGTAAACAACACGAATCATACATGGTGCATGAAACCAAGTTGTTGAACCAGTGAAGTAGCATGTTGAAGCAAAACATGACATGCTTATATAGAAACAATCTGCAGCTTAAGAACGTACCCACAGATCACTTTCACGTACCATAAGCTTCCATGGCTGCTAGCTTAGTATCCATACTGCTTGTAGGCATTACTGTAATAGCGTCTGTTCTAGGCACCCCTGCCCCAAGCAATGAGGATATCATTCCTGCGGTAAGAGATATGCAAGATGCCAAATATTTCACTTTTGTTACACTTGTCAATATGGTGCAGGAGGAGATACAAAGCAACATTACTCTGCTGGCACCCACCGACCAGCGGTTGTCAAACATCACAATACCTGAAAGCAAAGTAATGGAGTTTGTGGCAAGGCATTCAATCCCTTCAGCACTCCACCTCGACCAACTTGTACTCTTGCCAACCGGAACCATGTTACCTACCAATCATCAAGATAATATGGTAAAAGTTTGCAATGAAGGCAAAGAAATGTTCAAGCTCAACAATGCCAAAGTAGTGAGCCCAGATATTTGTGTTTCCAATTCATCAATTACATGCCACGGAATAGATGCGGTTCTCAGTGAGATTGCAGAAAGAGAGAATTCCTGTAATGGGAGAGATCCAGCTGCACAAGGACCAGCACCATCATCTAGATCAGGGTCACTCAACCTATCTCTTGGAAAACTTTTTACAACCATAGTATCATCTGTATTTCTGCACTTGTTCTCGCTGCAGATGTAGTCAAGAGTCACATTCACTTTATCTGATAGCTGCAATATTGCAGTCTAATATCCACAACTTTCCCCCAATGTATTACGTCAGAACTCTGAATTGCAGATGTTCCATCAAATCACCAACCAGTATTAAAGTGATCAAAGGAAATGATGCCAAATTAAAGACACTTTTCTTTCTGTCATTATCATCTGTTAACAAAAGTAATGCTTCAAAGTTAGATTCAGCTGAACACCTCCATAGATACTGATATCTACAGAAATGAATTTCATCCAAAGAGCTTTTGTACCTGAATTTCACCCTTGACGGCCAACCCCTTCAAGTGTGTTGTGCCCTTAAGCTGTTCATTCACCTAATTGCATGAAATAAAGCATAACAAATGATTTGAAAGCAATATAGGAATGCAGTTTACACCAACAAACTGAAAGATTACTACCAGGTATTTGTTCATAAAAAAAGAGGGAAGATCTATGCTTTATGTGGCTAATCCATCATATTATCAAAATTGGAGAAATAAATTGAATTCAAAACTCTTCACAAGATCTCTTTTTGCCGACGGAGAGAAAATTGAAGAATGATAAAGCAAATATGAACAAGTAATACATATGGATATAAATGAAATTTAGACGTTGCATTCAAGCCCCATAAAGCAAAGAACTGCCAATGCTATTGGTTCCGCACTAAGATGGATCGGTGGCCCTGATAGTTGACCCCACAATGTGGCTGATCCCTTGATAGCAACAAAACATCTCCCAGAAATTCAACATAGCATACCCACAATTTTATTCAAACCACGTCACACTGTAATGTAAAAACTTTTTGTAAAATCATCAATATTTAAGCCTTGTTCAATACAATGACTTGATGTTAAGGTAAAAATCAAAGTGTTCAATGAAAAAGTTACTGACCAACTTCAACAAAGAGGGTATGACTGGGTTGTAGACTACACATCCTGCTTTCTTCTCGACTGCTAAAATATTAGTCAAGATGGCAGTTAATTCAGATTCCATGTCTAGAGAGGTTAGCATTGACAACACTGCTACCCAGAAAACATCCAACGGAAATAAATCCTAGATTTTTTCTTTCTTTACATTATATCAATTTGCACATATTAATCTAGGGTTCTGAAGTATGTGAACTCCTAAGAACCACTCTTCAATGTATCAACTTGCCCTTCCGTTGTGTCAGTATCAATTTGCTTCTCATGGTTATCAACAGAACGCTGGTTACTCCTTCCAAGCATGGAGTCATCGGTTCCTCTAGAAGCACCCTCGTATCTTTCCTGCATGTTCACAAATTTATAAGTGTCCCCAATAAATTATTACAAACAAATCATCAGTAACCAATGCAGGACTAAACACGACACCTTCAAGGAGGTATTGTCAGAAACAAGTTGTTGGTATTCCTTCTTGACCTTACTTAATTCAGCCTTGAGAGCATTATTTTCCTCTTTCAAAACCTCAACACGCTGAGCTAGCTCTTCACACTCTGCCTGAAACTCAAGCCACTCTATAAGTTATTTTATATGAATCATAGCCAGGCATTTGGTGCAATAATCAAATATAAAGGAAAAATCTGAAGGACAAAGGTAAAAAGCAAACCTGCTTGCGTAATCGTGAACGCCGAGCAGATTCTCTATTTGACTGTTTTCTTCTTTGCCGTTTAAGTTCTCTTTCATCCTGAGATAAGAAAACATATCACGTCAAAGTAAATATGAAAAGCAATTTTCTCTATTTGATTGTTTTCTCTTGGTTGTTTATGTTCTCTTAAACATATCATGTCAAAGTAAATATGATAAGCATGGTAAACTTCCAAGACGAATGGTTAGATTTTGTTATTCCGGACAATAATAACAAAGGCTGAATTGCTCAACGAACATAAAGTAGGTAAGATTTGGTTATTCCAACACAATACCAAAAAAACACAATTACACCTATAGCTGAAAAACCAGTGTTTATATCAAAATTTAGTGATAAAATTTTCAAGCATAAATCACAATAAAGAATTCAAAAAATAAAGTGTAAAAGGATAGAATTCATACTAGTTAGACTTGTATCCAAATTCACATCCATTTAATATTTAAGTGATCCATGTCAGATTGATATTCAGATAATAACCGAATTCATATCCATCAAATTGAATTTGAATTTGGATTCATGAATAAACATGAACATCCAAATCTAAACATCAATTAACACCTTTTAGGATATTATAGCTAATACACGCACTTGATAGATATCCAAATAGTAAATGAATGACTTCATATTAGAAGTTTATGGATGGTAGACTAATGTATTCAAATCCAACATCCAACTAGCCAAATAGATTCGGACCAGGTTTTGATTGAATGGGATAGAATATACATTTGAATTCATTTTATACTTTCAGATATCAATTGTGATATCTGAATTTGATTTTTTGAATATTTGGTAGTAAATAAATGAATTCAACTGGAAGATATTCAGATAGTAGCTTAATGGATACATATTGGAAAACATTGAAATAATGGTACTGTTAAATGATTTGGATCAGCTTTTAATTAATGAATAGGACACATCTGAATTCGATTTAGATACTTTGATTAATTTTAAAATATTATTTTAGGAATATGAATTTGATTTTTCCAATATTGGATTTGGATTTATGCTAAATTAAATCAAAATCATTGCCCTTGAAACATGTAAAAAAATGCTGATCAGGGACCCCTGATTTATTCTTCCATTGAAAAATAATGCGGTAAATAATTGCAAAGAGTCCCATTATGTTACTTATATTAAGTTATGTGGATAAGGATGTTATGGGCTAAATGGATATCTCATAATAAACTATATCTATCTATCTATAATTTTATATATTTCAGTAATATTCCATCACAAATTTATTTTTTGTGAGGAAAAATATTTAAAAACCTTAAAAAAAAAATTAATTAAATGGATCCGAAAAGATCCACTTGATTAAAATAAGGCAAGGAAAGCAACTAAGATGTGATCATCTCTTGCCATTGCAGAGGTGTCTGTCTTTACAAGTATGCTTTTACCTCTTTTTTCCCACAATTTCCCAGATTTTCAGCATACACTTTTTTGGCATCCAGTGATTTTTGCTACTTTTGTTATCCTATCAAATGATATAATTTGCAAATAATATGCCAGGAAACATTGATTTCAATGAATCAATTCCTTCCAAAGCTAATGATCCAAATGACCTTGGGGTGTTGATTTATGGTTTATGAACAAAGGCAAGATGCATTTTTTTGATATATGCTTAATGCAACCTTTAATTTTGATGCATGAGTTATTTTGAGACAAAAATTTATCTATACTTTTTTCTACATTGTATTCCAGGAACATGTCTACACAATGTTTCTTTCCTTCAATAAATAATGAAACCCATAATTTAATAGGCCAATAAATAAGAAATAATAAATGCTTGTAGATGATCGTGAAGATCAGAAACCTGCACACAGAGATCTGATGGAATATTCTCCCGTGGTCCACCAACACCAGAAGAAACAAGTCCTACACCCGAAGTCCCAGAAACCTTACCATGGATAGCCACCAAAGGGGATGGGTTTGGTGCAGACCAATATTCCATACCAATATTTAGACTAGTAGTGGGGCCAGCAACTCCACCAGGAGCACTTGCCTGCGTTGGCATGCTAGCCAATGGTTCATTCATCAGTGTGTGTGATTGCACACGTGCTGCAGTACCATTCTGAGTTTGTTCAGCTGTATCACAATATAATTAGTTATCTTCATGTTGCCACATTACAAAGAAATTTACCAAGGAAGTTCATCAAACACGTACCTTCAAAGGAATCTTGACCACCTTCCTTTGGTAGTGAATCCTGTGAAAGAATTTAGTATTTACACATAAATTCTAGTTGTCTAACAATTCAGATAACGTTTAAATTTGTTTCCAATGACAAGCTGGCTTTTGATATGTAGAAAGACAACATCTAGACATCCAGTTATATCTTATTTTATATTTTAAAGAGTATCAAATTTTGGATTCAAACACCTAGCTAAATGATCATGCAATGTTGGAAGACAATCATAAGAGATAATTTTTGCCTTTAATAATTCAATAATTTAAATAAACTGTCTTATTTACCATAATGTTGATATCATCTCTACCCTCTAGTGGATGGCACCCCTATTGGCTTTCAGTTGCTACAAATTTACAAGTCTATCAACATGATATCAGACTAGAAATTGAATCAACACACGAATCATGCTGAAGATTTTGAAAGGAAATGGTCAGGTCACAAAAGCTTCGTATATGTGTGAAAATGCCCTATTGACATACAAGGAAGACTGGAAAATAATATACATTGAACTTTGTGCTGTAACAAATAAAATTATAAATATGAGGGCATAATTGTACCCAAAAACTAAGGAATCCTTGATAGTGGATAAATAATTTAATACTTCAAGTTGCTAGTCTCTTTCTTTAAAGAATAACACAAATGTCTATTGCTTTCAAAAGGTCGAAAATAGAGGTAAACAGAGGAAGGGTTGAGGTTGAAACAAAATGAAGAAAAAATAAATAAAGATATTGGCTTTCGTAAAGCATGTTTGATGCTTTTATTCATAAATTCACATAAATAATTAAATTTAATCCAAACAGGAATTTAGTTCACAAGGAATATTAGATTTAGAATGCAAGGCAATGGGCATGGGGTGTAGACTAGGAATGCTAATTGATAGAGCATTGTGAGTACACTGATTAGTTATGTTTTTTACTCAGTTCATTTTTTCTGATACCAATGTTGTAAAAGAAATGAAAAGCAAACATCACACAGATCAGAAATTGAAACATTTATTTAAAATGGGTTTTTTGAAAAAAATTATAAATAAAAATATTTTTACAAATATACAAGCATCAAAATAATTGAATGAAATAAATTATAAACAATATGTAATACAATTTAAAAAATATATTTTTATTATGTGTAATTACCACTCAAGAATAAATAATTAAATTGAATGACATAATAAATATATATAAAAAGTACAATTTAAGTTATGAACAACAAATGAGTATCATAATAGTGAAATTACATCAATAAAAACAACTCAAAATATGAAATCAAAAAAATAAAAATAACCAAAAAAGAAAAATACTGCTTTATCTAGGAAAGAATGGAAAATGGCCATTTAAAAGGATAAATGCCCTTTTCAACCATTTTTCGTTTTTATAAAAATGAAATGGGTAGGCATGAAAAATCTTCAAACTGCATTAAACGGTTGCTTTTCCGTTTTTTACAACAATGCTGAAAACTTGAACAAGATAACTCATAACGTTTTTAAATCACTATCAAGTTAAAGGCATAACTAAGGTTAGAATCTTAAGATGGATGAATCTGATGCTTTGAAGCAAGAGACTAACCAAGAAACAAATCCATCCAAATTAAAGTTGGAATCAAGAAGGAATAAACTTAAGTGAAACTAAAAATCAAACAAATATCAAGAACTACATAATTTAAAATAGAGAAAAGAAATTTTCAAGTATGTATTTTAACGAAGAACAAAGTGATGTGTATATATGTTACCGAACCCATACTGTGGGACTAAAAAATCGATGTGAAAAATATAATCAAAATGAAATTCCTACAGTAAAAACAATCAAAGGATTTGTAATACTGGAACACGTTTTACATAAGAACAAATAGCTAAGAGAAATCGAAGGTAGATCTAAGGTAGCTGAATATAAATAAACCATCTCCTCAGCTTTATCATAAAAATTTCTTTCTAATATCCAAACTATGAAGTCCAATTTTTCCACAATGTGGAAAAAATTTGACACAATTGTCCCATGATATAGCCATTTTCCATTCAAACTCAAACTCTAACCTCATGGAATAATACAAAAACAGAAATATTATTCTTGAAAACATGTGCATTTAAAAGGGCATGAATAACAAAAGAATAAGTAAATGACGTTCCTCACATTCTGGGAATTCACATCACTCCCTTCACTAGAATCTTCACTTCCACTCTCTCCACTGCAAACATATGAGAATTCTTTAGTTATCTTTAATGATTGTTCAAAATGAAACGTTAAGAACATCATATCTAACAACCTAAAATTATATATTGGTCAAGATGTTAAATACCTTTGGGAAGGAACTCCATTAGCCCGGAATCCTGGTTTACCAAGTTCATTGTTGTTTTTCCCTGTAATCATATTTAAACTTCCCAAGCTTTCTTTCGATCTTTTAATGGGGTTTTTTTCCTTGGCTTCAGATTCTTTTCCATCTGCTTCTGCACTACCATTTCCAACAGTTGCAACTCCCTGAAAAATAAATTACATCTTCCTGGTGAAAAAAAAGTATATGTAGTGATGTACCACAATGGCACAACTAATCAACCATAAAGTAACTGAAGGACTTACAGAGGTTTCAATGTTTCCATTTGGGGATGGCACAGCATATGCACCGAATGGGTGAGATCCCTATTAAAAGAAACCGTTTGTAAAAATATTAGTAGAAATTTACCATAAATAATTTAGATTGTGATAGTTTATGCAGCACACTTCATTTCATTAAATAAAGTTATAATTACCGGTGGAAGAGATGGATGACCATACAAGCCTCCATGGGGATACATGACATAAGGTGGTGGAGTCCCATATGGAGGTATCATATGCTGCAAAGAGAAGTTTGTACATGGTACCTCAAAATTTTCTTCCCAAGTGAAAAGAAAATTCTAGAAAAATACAAAAAAGGCGTGAATGCATAACAATAATCTGAGTCATAATCTTACTACATGGGGTCAGCCACATAAATCCTTTTCTTCCATATATTTCCATCTATAGTCAAATTTTCAGTTAAATTACATAAATTTAAAATCTTTTCTCACAATTCCTAACCAAGTAGTTTTAGGTCTTCCTCTACTTTTTTTAAAATTTTCTCCTAACTGGTGCGTTCTTTGGTTTCCTAAGGATATGAATAAACCAACTAAAGCCAGTTTTCTCTTATTTTATCTTCAATTGATGTAACTCCTACTCTATTCCTCATAAAATTGTTTTTATCTTATCCCTTAAAATATCACCACTCATCCATTTAGGCATACGTATCTTGGTCTCCTAACCAATTGATACTAACTTTTTGCATATGTTCATACTTTACAGCTCAGCATTCTAATTCATATGTGAAAGCATGATACTTTTAATAATTGGATACCTGAGCTCCCCACATGTATGGATGAGTCTGGGAACTCGAAGCAACAGAAGGAAAGAACCCATGGGGTGGTATTGGTGAATAGGCCTGTCAAAGTAATTACATCATCTGAAACTTTTCAAAAATCTACTAACATATTCGAAGAATTTCCCACTCCACCTGGAAGCCACTCCAATCAGGGTAAACGGCAGCCGGACTGGAGGTACTGCTGGGTTGCTGCTCCTGCATCGAGAAATTAGACACGGAAAAACAGAAATCATTACCAATAAATCAAAAAAAATAAACAAAAACAGAGAAAGGGGCAAACCTGTGCAACCGGCCCCTTCGCTGCTTTTGCAGGAGTATCGGCGTCACTGTTCCCCATGACTCCAGAACAACACAGCCCCTACACGGCGAGCACACAACAGAAATACACAATAAAGAACTCGAGATAAACAGAAAACCAACAAGCACGAATCCAAATCTCCAACGCCGAAGATAAATTGTCCAGATCAGATGAGAAAAAGGAACAAGTACTCACTCAAGTGCCAGTTACCCTATCAATTGGGGCGTAGAAGGCGGATCGGGCGATCAAAACCCCTAAACCGGGAAGACCAAGCCATTGGCCACCATCCAATGGAAACAACTGCAGAAAACTGAGAAAAGGTCGAATTTCTTCACCCAGGAATGGAGTTTCGGGGGACGGAATTGGATGCTTACTTTGTCGGCAGAATCGACGAAGGCCCTGGAAACTAGAAACCCTGGAGATTGGGGATCTGGGCTACTGATTAGCCTCGGCCGAGCGACCTCCCCGGACTCCAGTGAGCGGGCGTGGTGCAGAAAGACGAGGGTAATTTGGAAATTTCGTCCCCAAGGGCAAGCAGAAGCCCATTTTTCGATTCTCGTACGATAAAAAATATTATTTATTGTCAGTTTGGATTTAAACTGTTATTTTTATTTTCTTTTTCCTCGTACAACTAAATTTACCAATTTTCGTACAATAAAATTACACGATCTTCATTCTTATTTGTACGATTATCACGAACCACGTGATTCTTCCATATATGCAGTCAATTATAAATCACAAATAAGAGTTGCGATAATACTTGAATTTCTGTCGCGTCTACGTAACGAAAAAGTCACATTAAAGTGACAAGAAGTGATTTCAAGTTGTATATCAAATAAACGATTTTTTTTATAAATCAATCAAAAAATTGATAATTAATGATAAACTAATATTTGATATATTTACAATAAATTTAAATTATGTTAGTATTTGTATAGTAATATAATTTAAGTATAAAATATAATTATTTAAAATATAAGAATATTGATTTATTTGAAAAAATTAAATATTAAGAAACTCTCGTGTCATTGTAACAATATGAATAATTCTGAGAACTACAAGAATAATTTGTAAATGAGGTTTTAGATTTCCTTCTATAGATTATAAAATAAGTAAATATTAATTATACTACCAATTATTAATGAATAGCATTACGCTAGGAACATCAAAAAGAAAAAATCCTACATAAAAATTGAATAACATTATCTGCAAATCCACTTGTTAAAAGGAATTAGTTCTTGAAAGTTGAAATATACATACATGGAAATAATATGAATGTAATCGACCAATTATCTTAGAATGTGATAATTATTTGTAAAATTTAACACAAATATGTTTTTGAATAAGTATTTGTCTCATAATCATAGGTATAAATACGTTTCAAGTTACAATAAATATTGCTGCCACCTCTAAGTGAAGTATATAATGAATAATTAACAGTTTCACCCTGTAATACAAATGAAGGGTTAAAAACAAATAGGCTTATAAATGGTAAGATTTCTATTGACCATCTTTGTCTCATTTAACATAAGTATACATATAGAGCGATTTCTACCTCAATACCTATTTATCTGTCAAGCAATACCTAATTAGCTGTAAGTTTAATTATGAGCAATAATACAAGTAACCAAACATATAATTGCCTCTTAACTACTACATGACTACCAACAAGGAATGTCTAAATCAAAGCATTTCAATTACCATCTTAATTGATTGAAAGACTTTCTTTAAATCTCATGGTTGTAGATTTAAAATTTTACTCATGCAAATTGCCCTATTGAGATTTCTAAGCTATGCAAGTTGTAGTATTTGTATTCTATTATAGTTTGTTTGGTGTAATACTAGTGTTGTTATCACCAA
Source organism: Amphibolis antarctica (assembly GCA_024699675.1). Classification (NCBI taxonomy): domain Eukaryota; kingdom Viridiplantae; phylum Streptophyta; class Magnoliopsida; order Alismatales; family Cymodoceaceae; genus Amphibolis; species Amphibolis antarctica. Next base: position 38,882 of record JAMKPZ010001278.1, read on the forward strand.
CTTGTGAAAGAATAATTATAAGAGTATTGATGAATGAAACTTCTATTTTTAGAGCCATTCCATTACTTTAGCTTGTTGGTTTGTATTTTTATTTGCTTGTTTTCTATTAGTTGGGTTAGTTGTCTATTATGGTTTTCTTATATAGTTTTTTTTTTTTCTTGTTCATGATTTCGGTTCCACCATTGATACGAAACTGTATCTGCTTTATATAAATATCTATTTTACAGGTCACCTTCCATTTGATGAATAATATTGAGAAAACATTTTAATTTTCTTGCTTTCTCAGTTTATTCACATGCTGTTTTATAGCGTATTTTGTCTATTTTTACTTCTTCAAATACAGAGGTAGCTGTTACTGATTTCAACTTAGAAGATACAATACATCATTTAGATGATCAGGTACTATCTCGTTCATCATTTCCATATGGTATCAGAGTGAGGTTAAACATTGTGCTAGTCTTGATCAGGTGATTTTGTTTCTTTTCTATCCTCTTTTCTAAGACCTTTCTTTGCTCCTTTTGTTCTTGTATTGTAGAGTGCACTTTTATACATCTTAATTACTATACTTTATAGAGAAAATCATCATTTATCATGCACTTTAATAGAAATTTATGTTAATTGTATATTTCTAAAGTTGCATGAATTTAAGTTTAATTGATAGAGAAAATGCACGAATTAGTTGTTTATTATGTTTTAATATTTGAAATGGACATTACAAATATATGCTGGTTTTATTTTTTTTTCTATGCAATTTCATAGGAATAATGAAATGTAAGCTCTCTGTGTTATTCTGATAACACAAACGAACTTACATTATGATAGCACACTTTGTAAAAAAAAAATCATTTTTTGAAATAAAGGCTACAATGTAATTTTGTACTACACGCAAGCATGATCACGATCCAACCCTTGAGCCATAAAATAAAGAAAAATCTTCACATATGTAGAAATGTCTACCATACTTCTATAAAAAGATGTTGGATGATAATCAAAGGGTCCTTTTTAATGCTGGAAACTTCTACCTACAACTAGAGAGTTAGCTACTATTCCATTTCTTGATCTTCCAAGTAAGAGCTCTTGGACTTAACTCTCTTCTCAGGTGGAGGATTGGAAAAAGGTAATCTGTGGGCAACTTGTACTGAAAGGCTCCTACTCCTTTGCCACCCCTTTCATCGAGTGGAAGGCTTGCATTGAGGTAGATGTCTGTTGCTAGCTGAGTAAGAAGGATTGGCGGAAAACATCTCTGCATCTAGTGACTAGAGAGTTCCATTGTAAGGAGCACCTACATTCAATTGAGTCGAAGAAGTGGCAACCTGAAGGGCAGATGAGTGCTAGCATGCATTCGAACAGTAGACTAAAACTTTGCAGTACAAGACAAGCGTAAGGTATAATGAAGGTTAAAACATTAGAAATTGATCATTTTGTATTAAAATACAACTATCTTAATCTTCTAAACCTTAGATGTATTTATATAAAGAATGTACATTTGCATAAAGGCATGTTTGTTTTGAAGTTTTGTACAAATTGTTTTTATTTACTGTTTTGGAAGTGTTTCTGCTAACATCTAACTTCTAACAAGTTTCTCTAATAGATTTTTCACTAATTCATTGACAACTAACTTTGTTTGTACTAACACTAACTTTGTTTTTGTATATCCCACTCTTTAATTACAGTTTTGTTTGATCCTTTCTAACATTCAATATTTTTATTAACTTTATTCATTGTATGCCGATTCTTTGGTTCAACTTCTTATGATTGAGCTAGATGACCTATTTTATACATGTTTGGTATCTTCGGATATGCGCACAAGGTCAAATGAAGCTCAAGAAGAAGATGAACAGTGTCTGGAATAAATGTGTTTGATGATAAATATTTTTAGTGTTTAATGATTACTAAAATTATTCTAGATAGTTATGGTGATTATTGTTTAATTATTTAACACTTGTATTTTCGATTCAAGTTAAGTGTTTAAGTTAGTGGATTAAGTGTATTAACTTTTTAGAACACGTAAGCTTGAGCGTCTTGGAGGTTCAAGTGATTTAGAAGTGTTCAATAAGGGTAAAACTATTCAGAGTCAATAAATTATGTCACACGAAAAAGGTTAAGTTTGCACATGATGAGATTCAAAGTTTTAGCATTAAAACACCAGAGTTTCAACGTGGGCATGTAATTTTTTAAGTTGGCACGTGATTTCATTTGGGTATACGTTGTGAACAGTGTTTCAGAGTTTTAGCATTAAAACGTCAGAGTTTTAACATAGAATACCGAAGTTTTAACGTGGGCACGTGTTTTTCTTAAGTCAGCACATGATTGCAGTTAAGCATGCTCTGAACAGTAATTCAGAATTTTAGTATTAAAACTCCAACCTTTTTCGGGAAGTTAACATTAAATGCCCAAAAACCGCTATAATAACTTATATGCCTCAAAAATCTTATTTTAAATATTACTAAAATAATGCAAAAATTGTAAATAACACTTCATAATTATCTAGACCTTATTCACATACATTAATGTTTGTAAATAATTTATTTATTATATTTTTAGCTTTTTGGTTTTCATTTGTACCTCTTGTACGGTCCTTTTTATTATACATTCACTTGCATCTGTTAATTAATTCTTTATGTCGAGTTCCTTATAGGATCGACTCATACTCGTACATGTTTAATACAATAGGCACCGTGCGCTTGTGATTTTAAATACAAAATTTTGGGATTTCTATGTTATGCTTTAATATTTAATTATATGTATTTATTTATTAATTAATTAACACGAAAATCCTATACAAGTTTTTGGCACCGTTGTTAGGGAACTTCTGTGCCTTACTATTTTATTGGTTTTATGTAAGTTATTATGTATAGTTTTGTTATTATAAGTTCTCCTATTTATTTCAAAAATATTGTGGATATAAGGAGTCATTTCTAAATATAGTTTGTAAATTTGTTAAAATAGAAGTACCTGATTAATATTACTTTCCTAATCAATATTAATTTGTAAATGTATTTTCTAGCACTTGGACAATTCTTACTGAGTGTATAATTAACTACATTATTTCAGATTGTTTTGGGAAAGTTGCATGTTGCAATTTCTCTCTAAAGTATTAATTTCTGAAGTTTTGACTTGACATTCTTTATTCCCAAGCAAATTAATTGTATATATTTCATCTTGATTGTAAATATATCAATACTTGTACTAAAGATTCTAACATAGTTCTTTATTGCAGATCTCTCTTGAAAGAAATTTTTTTATAAAAAGATCACTGAGTGATAGGTGGGTGCACTTTTATTTTGAATTTCAGATACTTAATCCAAAAATATGAAGTCTAAATGTGCTATTTGCTTAATGGAAGATCATGTTGTCGAATCATGTCCTTTTGCAACTCTGCATCATTATGTACTTGAAGTTGATAATCATGAAAATGTCTGTCCTGTTGACTTTAATGATCTAATCAGTAAATTTGATAGTTCTGCATTGCACACCTATGAAAGTATTAACTCTACTGCACCTTATGTTATGAATAAGATTTCTAAATTTACTGAAATGCATGCCAAACCTTACTCATTTTTAAATATAGCCATAGAAGAAGTTGAATTAGCATATCATGAAGTTGAATTAGAAAAAGAATTTGCTTTGATGAAGAACCGAAATTTTTCAGTTCTTGCATGCAATGACTATTTTGAATATGAAAGTTCAGCAGATGTTTATGCAACTCTTAGGTCAGGAAAGTTTACCGCACAACCCAGTATACCTAATCCTTCTCTTCAGGATGAAGATTCTAAATTAATTAAGGAGAAATTAAATGAACTTGCTCTAAATCAACCTGAACTTAAAGATAAGGGAAAGACTGTTGCAGAAAATTTTTCTGAACTTAATACTTCCACTGCAACACCCTTTCCTAGTAGATTAAGAACTGAAAAAGATGATCTGCTCATAGAAAAGATTAGGGAAATCTTTGAGCAAGTTAGAGTGAACATTCCCTTATTAGATGTCATTAGTCAAATCCCTGCCTATACTAAATTTTTGAAGGAAATGTGCACAAAGAAAAGGAAGACTAGGGTGCCTAAGAAAGTGTTCTTAGCTGAAGCTGTCAGTGGGTACTATTCGGATTTTGTACCAAAGAAATATAATGACCTAGGCACACCTGTTATTTCATGCACAATTGGAGATAAATATTTTGAGAGAGCATTGATAGATTTAGGGGTGGAGTAAATGTTATGTTCTCCAGTATTTATGTAAATTTAGGTCTGAATGGTTTGCAGCCCACTCAAATTTTGATTCAACTGGTAGATCGTTCCATTAGAACACCCTTAGGAATAGTTGAAAACATTTTAATAAAAATTAAAGAGTTCATCTACCCTATAGATTTTGTGGTTATAGAAAACCAACCTTCACTAAGAAAGGGCAAGTATACACCTCTCATTTTAGGAAGACCTTTCCTTGCAACTTCTAATGCAATCATAGGATGCAGATATGGATCTATGCAACTGACCTATGGTGATGAGAGGGTTGAATTAAATATTTTTCAAGTTGATCATGAGAGTCTTGGGGAGATTGATAAAAATGATGTTCTGGATGCCCAATTTGTTGAGGTTGTAGATGATTTTGAGTGGGAAGAAGATGATCCCACCCCAGCAGGTATTTTCCAAGATGCCTATAACACCACTGATGTAGATTTTGAAGCCTTAGCTAGTGTAAATAATTTAGAATTTATTGATTTAGGGTCTTTTGAACCACTGACTTTAGAGCCTGAAGTTGAAACACAACCTTCTAATCAGGAACCACCTAAGCTAGAATTAAAACCTCTCCCACAAAATTTAAAATATGCATTTTTAGGAGAAAATGAAACTCTACTTGTAATTATTTCTGCATCTCTTTTAGCAGAGCAAGAAGAGAAATTACTAGTGGTTTTAGATAGATTTAAGGCAACTATTGGTTGGTCCATGGTTGATATTAAAGGGATAAGTCCTAATATTTGTCAGCATAGGATCTATGTGAATAATGATGCTAGACCTTTCCAAGATCCACAAAGGAGACTTAACCCCAATATTAAGGAGGTTGTGAGTAAAGAAATTTTGAAATGGTTGGACCATGATATTATTTACCCAATTTCTGATAGTGTTTGGGTTAGCCCACTTCAGGTTGTTCCAAAAAAATATGGAATCATTGTGGTTAAATGATAAGGACGAACTAGTGCCAACTAGAGTCCAAACTGGGTGGAGGGTGTGTGTTGATTACAAAAAATTAAATGCTGCCACCTGGAACGATCATCTTTCCTTGCCCTTTCTTGACCAAATGCTGAAAAAATTGGTAGGGCAGGAATTTTATTGTTTTTTGGACGGATACTCTGGTTATAATTAGGTTCCAGTAGCATTAGAAAATCAAGAGAAGACCACATTTACTTGTCCTTTTGGTACATTTGCATTCAAAAGGATGCCCTTTGGATTGTGTAATGCACCAGCCACTTTTCAGATATGTATGACAGGAATATTTTCAGATATGATCGATAGATTTTCAGAAATTTTTATGGATGACCTATCTGTCTCTGGGTCTTCTTTTGATAATTGCCTAAGTTATCTAGAATTGATACTAGAAAGATGTATGTATAGAGAAGAGTCTAGTACTTAATTGGGAAAAATGTCATTTCATAGTGCAAAAAGTTGTAGTTCTAGGCCATATAGTATCAAAGAGGGGATTAAAGGTGGACAAAGCCAAAATAGATTTAATTTTTGGATTACCGCTATGCTAGTCAGTAAAAGAAGTTAGAGCTTTTCTTGGGCATGTTGGCTTTTATAGAAGATTTATTAAAGATTTTAGCAAAATCACTCGACCACTGACTCAACTATTGGTAAAGGATCATAAATTTGATTTTTCAAAGGATTGTAAAGTAGCCTTTACACAGTTGAAGAATGCTTTAGTGTCAACCCCTATTGTTCATTCTCCTAAGTGAAATTTACCTTTTGAATTAATGTGTGATGCTTCAGATTATGCAATAAGAGCTGTTTTAGGTCAGAAAATTGATAATTTACCTAGAGTGATTTATTATGCTAGTAAGACACTAAATGGAGCCCAATTAAATTACACAACTACTGAGAAAGAATTCCTGGCTGTAGTTTTTACTTTAGAGAAGTTCAGACCCTATCTTTTAGGTGTATACACTGTAATTTACACTGACCATTCTGCTTTAAAATATCTTTTAGCTAAGAAAGATGCTAAGGCTAGACCAATTAGGTGGATTTTATTACTGCGGGAATTTGATTTGGAAATAAGAGATAAAAAGGGTTGTGCAAATGTAGTAGCTGACTACCTATCTAGAATTGTCACCCCCTATACAAAAATTTCAATTAATGATTCATTTCCAAATGAGCAACTCATGGCAGCCATGGTATGCTGATATTGTTAATTTTTTGGTGACCAAACAAATGCCAAGTAGTTGGACAGCCTAAGACAGAAAAAGATTTTTAATAAAAATAAAAGGCTTTTACTGGGAGGATCCATACCTATTTAAATCATGCCCAGACTCAGTTATTAGAAGGTGCATCCCTGACTTAGAGATTTCTAGTGTACTCTCTTTTTGTCATGACCAAGCAGTAGGAGGTCACCTAAGTTTAGGAAAGACTGCGGCCAAGGTGTTACAATCTGGATTTTATTGGCCAACTTTGTTTAAAGATGCACATAGTTATGTTAAAAATTGTACCTCATGTCAACAAGCTGGTAGGTTGTCAAGAAAAAATATGATGCCACTTACACCCATTATTGAGGTTGAATTGTTTGATGTGTGGGGAATAAACTTTATGGGACCATTGCCTATCTCTATAGGTTATTCTTATATACTTTCGGCAATAGATTATGTATTTAAATGAATTGAAGCAAAAGCCACCCACACATGTGACACCAAAACTATTTTGGATTTTATTAGATCCAACATTTTCTCTAGATTTGGCATTCCCAAAGCTATAATCAGTGATAGGAGTACTTATTTCTGTAATAAGAGTTTTGAAAGTTTAATGAGAAAATATGGAGTTAATCATAAAATGACTACCCCTTATCATCCTCAGACAAATGGTCAAGCTGAGAATGCCAACAAACAAATTAAACAAATTTTAGAGAAAATGATTGGATTAAAAAGAAAATATTGGGTAGAGAAATTGAATGATGCTCTCTGGGCCTATAGGACTACTCATAAAACTACCTTGGGTATGTCTCCTTTTAGGCTTGTCTATGGAAAAGCATGCTATCTTCTTGTGGAATTAGAGCATAAGGCTGCCTGGGCCATTAAAAGACTGAATTTGGACTTAAAAGCAGCTGGAATTAAAAGGAAATGGCAGATGACTGAATTGGAAGAATTGAGACGAGAGACCTATGAAAGTTCAAAGATAGCAAAAGAAAAGGTCAAAATCTTTCACGATAAAAATATTTGTAGAAGAGAATTCTCAGTAGGGCAACAAATGCTTCTGTATAACTCTTGGCTGCACATATTTCCAGGGAAATTTAGATCTAGATGGACCAGACCTTTTATGGTTAAGAAAGCCTATCCTCATGGAGCAATTGATATTCAAAATGAGAAAACTAGGGAATTATTTAAGGTCAATGGTCATAGGTTAAAAATATTGTTGAACAATAGAGAATTTCAAGTAAGAGAAGACATACTATTGTTAGAACCTGTCTATAAGTAATTATCACCATAATTTAATTTCTATTTATAGTAATAAAATGAGGAATGAACAGGCCTGCATACACTTCTTCGTTTCTATACATCCCAATATAAGTGTTTATATTTCTTTGTCATATTTTAGTTGTATAATCCTTGTATATATTGTTATACGTGTAAATTTATTCAATTTCCGTAAGCTAACCTTGTCGTGTTGTAGGGGAGCATTACATGCTTCCTACTAAACAAAGAGTTTATTGCATGAATATTTCTTTGACTATGCTAAATCTTTAATCACTTCAGTTAATGCACTCTGGTGGTTGGGTTAGGGACACTACCAGCAGGCTAAAAAGAGAGAAAATTCATAGCACAACAGGTCAAAGCACTCCCATGGCTGAAGAACAACTGAAGTCACTCAAGGAAATTTGCTACCCTATCCAGTTAGAGCAGCCCACTTGCTTTGCACTACCAGCCTGTGATGGAAATAAGTTTGAACTCCATTCCAATTATATTGGTCAGTTGCCTAAATTTTATGGATTAGATAATGAAGATGCATACATGTTTTTATATGACTTCAATCAAGTATGCAACATGATAAATATTCTTGATGTGCCTATGGATGCTATCAAGCTGAGATTCATCCCATTCACTCTGAAAGATGATGCAAAATGTTGGATGTTTACTTTGCCTCCTTTGTCTATTCACACTTGGGCTGAATTCTGTGAACTATTTTTAAAGAAATTGTACTCTGCCAACCATACTATCCAAGCTAAGAATGCCATAATAACTCACATCATTCAAGGACTTGAGGAGCCATTTTTCAAATACTTTGAAAGATTTCAGAAGTTGCTAACTAGATGTCCCAACCATGGATTAACTAGGTCTACACAATGCCAAATATTATATGAAGAACTCAACTTCCCATCAAAAACCATGCTGGAATCTATGTGGCCAACAAGATTTCTGAATCTCAATGAAATAAGGGCATGAGCTTTCTATCAAAATCTGGCTAAGAGAACTACGCAAATGGAAAGCTCTTCAACTAGGACTTATGATAGGACACTAGCAAAAGGCATGCATCAAGTGGATCCAATGACAGGAGTGGAGGCCAGAGTCACTTCAATGCTTGCAAGGATGGAAGGAATGATAAATCAGAAGATCAACAGCAAGTGTGGTGGCTGTGGATCATTAGGACATAACACTAAAACTTGTCCTGCAATTACAGGGTCTGTAGCTGAGCCAGTTAATGCAATTCACTCTAGATTTAGGCCTTCACAGTAGAATCAATATTACAATTCATCTTGGAGGAACCATCCCAATTTCTCCTTACGTTAGCAAGAACAAGTTAGAGAGGAAGCAGCTCCAACGGCTTTTCATTCCATCCCTTCTGGAGCTCAATATCATGGACCAAGGTTTCAACAACAGTATCAATCTGTAGATCCACCAATGGATTTTGAAAAAAGGCTAAGTGACATTGAGAAAGGTATTGCTTCTCTCCTCAAACTCAGTAGTCAAGCCACTCCCATTCTTTCTGAACATGGGAAGGCTATAAGAAGCATTGAGCAGCAGTTAGAAAGGATATCTGTCCTATCAGTAGGAAGAGAACGTGGAGGCTTACCTAGCTCCACCATCCCAAACCCTCGTAGTACAAATGTCCAAGCAGTTTTGGAAGAGGCCGGACCTTCCTCTCCAGCTCCACAGCAAAGCTAGCTTACATTTCCCTTGTTGTAATTTTAAGTGATGCATTAAGAACTTCTGTTTTCTTTAAGTACTATCTCAACTATTGTCTATCAACTTACTTTAGTTATGCTTTTGAATTTTTCAATTCCTAGTTTGTTAAAGTCTGATGTTTATTTCTTTTATAGTGTGCTGGAATATACAGAGCAAGTATGCTTTCCATTCCTTATACCTTCTTTAACCACTAATGTCCACATTTCGTTAATATCTTCATGCCTAGGTATGGGGGGCAATGTACTCAAGGCCTATCATTGGAGTTGACTCATTCCTAGAAGAGTGAGCAATGTACTCAGAGTAGTATTCTTGGAGTTGTCCACTAAAAAAAGAAAAGAAAAAAAAAAAGAGCATGGCAAAATTGCTATATATTGTAAATTCTTTTGTAGTTTTGTAAATGTGTAAAGTTCTAAATAAAGGTGCAATGGACTCAACGGTAGATCTTGGAGATTAGTTAGGTGGCTTGGAGGGAGTTGAGTGGATGTCATTGTGTATTTTTGGTTTTGGCCTTACACATCATATATAGCTATATTAATTTACTTTCTAAGGATGGAAGTTGGACAAGTAGTCAAATCTACTTTGAGGGGTGAGGAGGAACTCAAATGGAGGTATATTCATGGAGTGAGATGAATAATTGTGAGGTTAATTCCATCAATGTTTAGGTAACAAAAGGGTATTCCATGTACTTCTATTTTCTGTTGTTCTGTTTGTACAAGTGTTTTTGGTATTCACTATTTTCTGTATTTTATTTTTTGTTTGTATGTGATGCTTTGTGATTTTGTGGGTGTATCCATAAACTCTCCAGAGGGAAAACTCCGCCACTAGGGAGACCTAAGGGTTTAAAGGCTTGTTATATATGCTAAATGCAACCGTGATTCCTACGAAAGTGAGTTAGGATTTTTATTTATTTTCTTTTGGCTTTTGCTTGCATATGTTAATTTTGAATGTCACTTAGTTTGTAGACCTTGTGTTTGCTAGAGGACTAGCAACATTTAGGTACATGGGAGTTTGTAAAGTGCTAATTTGTGTATTTTTATACATCTTAATTACTACACTTTATAGAGAAAATCATCATTTATCATACACTTTAATAGAAATTCATGTCAGTTGCATATTTCTAAAGTTGCATGAGTTTAAGTTTAATTGATAGAGAAAATGCACGAATTAGTTGTTTATTATGCTTTAATATTTGAAATGGACATTACAAATATATGTAGGTTTTATTTGTTTTTCTATGCGGTTTCATAAGAATAACGAAACGTAAGCTCACTGTGTTATTCTAATATTACAATGAACTTACATTACGATAGCACACTTTGTAAATAAAAATCATTTTTTGAAATAAAGGTTGTAATGTGATTTTGTACTACACGCAAGCATGATCACGTTGCAGGAGAAGGATTTTCTGCAGGAAGTGAAATGACTATCTAGCTCTTAAGCCATAAAATAAAGAAAAATCTTCACATAGGTAGAAATGTCTACCATACTTCTATAAAAAGGTGTTGGACGATAATCAAAGGGTCATTTTTTATGCTGGAAACTTCTACCTGCAACTAGAAAGTTAGCTACTGTTTCATTTCTTGATCATCCAAGCAAAAGCCCCTAAACTTAGCTTCCTTCTTGGGTGGAGGATTGGAAAAAGGTAATCTGAGGGTAGCTTGTATCAAAAGGCTCCTGCTCCTTTGCCACCCCCTTCACCGAGTGGAAGGCTTGCACTGAGGTAGACGTCTGTTGCTAGTTGAGTAAGAAGGATCGGTGGAGAGCATCTCTGCATCTAGTGACTGGAGAATTCCATTATAAGGAGCACCTACATTCAGTTGAGCCGAAGGGGTGACAACCTGAAGGGCAACTAAGTGCTGGCATGCATTCAAATAGTAGACTAAAACTTTGCAGTACAAGACGAGTGTAAGATATAATGGAGGTCAAAGCATTAGAAAGTGACAATTTTGTATTAAAATATAACTTTCTTAATCTTCTGAACCTTGGATGTATTTGTATAAAGAATGTACATTTGCATAAATGCATGTTTGTTTTGAAGTTTTGTACAGATTATTGTTATTTACCATTTTTGAAGTGTTTCTGCTAACATCTAACTTCTAACAAGTTTCTCTAACATATTTTTCACTAACTCACTGACAACTAACTTTGTTTTTGTATATCTCACTCTTTAATTACAGTTTTGTTTGATCCTTTCTAACATTCAATGTTTTTATTAACTTTATTCGTTATATGTTGATTCTTTGGTTCAACTTCTTATGATTGAGCTAGATGACTTGTTTTATACGTGTTTGGTATCTTCGAATATACGCACAAGGTCAAATGAAGCTCAAGAAGAAGATGAACAGTGTTTGGAATAAATGTGTTTGATGATAAATATTTTTAGTGTTTAATGATTACTGAAATTAGTCTGGATAGTTATGGTGATTATTGTTTAATTATTTAATATTTGTATTTTTGATTCTAGTTAAGTGTTTAAGTTGATGGATTAAGTATATTAACTTTTTAGAGCACATAAGCTTGAGCATCGTAGAGGTTCAAGTGATTTAGAAGTGTTAAATAAGGGTAAAACTATCTAGAGTCAATAAATTATGTTATGTGAAAAAGGTTAAGTCCGCACGTGATGAGATTCAGAGTTTTAGCATTAAAACATCGGAGTTTTAAAGTGGGCATATGATTTCTTAAGTTGGCATGTGATTTCATTTGGGTACATGCTATGAACAGTGTTTTGGAGTTTTAACATAAAATACCAAAGTTTTAAAGTGGGCACGTGTTTTTCTTAAGTCAGCATGTGATTGCAGTTGAGCATGCTATGAACAATGTTTCGGAGTTTTAGTATTAAAACTCTGATCTTTTTCAAGAAGTTAGTGTTAAACGCCCAAAAATCGCTAGAATAACTTATATGCCTCAAAAATCTTATTTTAAAGATTACTAAAATAATGCAAAAATTGTAAATAACACTTCATAATTATCTAGACCTTATTCCCGTACATTAATGTTTGTAAATAATTTATTTATTATATTTTTAGCTTTTGATTTTCATTTGTACCACTTGTACAGTACTTTTTATTATACATTCATTTACATCTGTTAATTAATTCTTTATGTTGAGTTCCCTATGAGATTGACTCGTACTCATACATGCTTAATACAATAGACACCGTGCGCTTACGGTTTTAAATATAAAATTTTAGGATTTTCATGTTATGCTTTAATATTTCATTATATGTATTTATTTATTTATTAATTAACACGTAAATCTTGTACATGTATCTTCATCTAATATAGATTGTAACAAGAAAACTATTGATAATGAAGAGGACTGTGATCCATACTATATTCATAACACCAATTATTCAGGAAATAGCCTTGTCACCAAGCAGCTTAATGGAGAAAACTATGTTGTTTGGAGTCGTGCGATAAAGAAGGCTTTGAATCTTAGGAATAAACTCAGATTTATTGATGGATCGATTCCTCAACCCCCTATTGAGGAAGATTCAAAAAAACATCATAAATGGGGATGTATAAATGATATGATAACATCTTGGATAATCATTTCAGTTGAACAGGAAATTGTTGACAGTGTCAACTACATGGATAATGCTTTTGAGATTTGGGAAGATCTTGAGAAATGTTTTTCTCAAGTTAATGCATCCAGGGTGTTTCAACTCCATAGACCCATTTGTAACACAACTCAAGGTCAGTAGTCGGTTACTGCCTACTTCACAAAATTAAAGACTCTTTGGGATGAGCTGCTTCTATATCAGTCTATTCCCACATGCAAATGTGGTATTCTAAAATCCTGTAGATGCAGTGTGATTTCTGTTTTGCTGGAAAGAGATGAAGAACAAAAAATAATGCAGTTCTTACTGGGATTAAATGAGTCCTACAATCACATCCGAAGTCAAATTCTATTGTATCGACTGTTACCAAGCCTTGCTAGAGTTTACAACTTTATTTTGCAGGAGGAACAGAAACAAGATGCTATCCATACACAGTACAAGAGTGAAAATATTGCCATGGTCGCAAGCAAAATTGTTCAGACAAGGAAGTCTAATAACCAGAATAATAAGAACAATCAAAGTAAATCAAAGAATTTTAAGAAGTTGTATTGTACACATTGTGAAGTCAATGGACATACTGTGGATAGATGTTATTGGTTAGTTGGGTTTCCGGAAGGGCATAAACTTCATAAAGTCTATCCTGGGAAGCAACAGTTTAGTATCCAGAAGCTTGGCAAGACTTTGAATGCCAATAATACTATCTATGAAGTTGAGAAAATTAATACTGGTAGTATACCAAAAAACAATTCTTCTTTTATTAGTCAAGATCAATTCCCTCAGCTTATGAGCTTGCTAAGTAAAAACACTGCTGGTGATCAATTCCTTCATGCTTACATTCTAGAAAATTGTTGAACAGAGCTATTAGTTTATCTGCATAGTTTTCTGGTGCTGGAAAAAGTATATGGAGCATTGATATAGGTGCAACTGATCATATGTGTTGTGATCTTTATCAGTTGCATGATATTAAACATTTATTAAAGCCCTAATCTATTCAGTTGCCTAATGAGCATTCAGCCTCTATTCGTTCAGTTGGAAGTGCTTTTGTTACGACCAATGTTCAGTTGGCTAATGTTTTACATGTTCCTTCATTTACATTTAATCTCGTCAGTCAGTCGATTTACAGATGAGGCAAATTGTTTTTTAAAATTTTTCACTCAGATTTGCTTAATCCAGGACCTACGGAGGAATATTGGAATTGGGAAGCAAATCAGTGGTCTATATGTTTTGGTTACCAGTAACCAACAAGCACAGGTCATGGTAGGAGTTTCATTAGAGACTTGGCACAAAAGATTAGGTCATTGTAATAACAATTTTTTTTTACAAAGTTTAGATGTGAATGGCAATGGTAGACTTGATACTTGTAAGATTTGCCCAATGGCCAAGCTTCGACATTTGCCATTTGTTGAGAATCATAATAAAGCTGCTAATGTGTTTGACCTTGTACATTGTGATATTTGGGGGCCTTTTAATATTAATAACAATTCATCCTTCTGTTTCTTTCTGATGATTATTGATGATTGCTTTCGGTGCACTTGGACTTATCTCATGCAACACAAAAGTGAAGTTTGTAGTATTTTTAAAGGTTTCATCACTCTTATTGAAAACCAGCAAGGACGGGTGATTAAAACTGTTCATAGTGATAATGGATCTGAGTTTTTGTCCAAGAATTTTATTGATTTGTTAAAGGAAAAAGGAATTCATCAGCAACTAACTTGTGTTCACACTCCACAGTAGAATGGAGTGGTGGAAAGGAAGCACAAGCATCTTCTTGAGGTCACCAGGGCGCTACGTTTTTAGTCTAACATTCCTTTGAAGTTCTGGGGTGATTGTGTGTTGACAGCTACATATGTTGTCAATCGTTTACCCACCAGAGTACTTTCAGGAAAGTCTCCTTTTAAAGTGCTGTTTCATAAAGTTCCTGATTTAAGTTACATGAAAGTATTTAACTGTTTGGCTTTTGCTCTAAATTATGACATCAAGCATAAGTTTGATACAAGGGCACGATGATGTGTCTTCTTGGGTTACCCTTATGAAAAAAAAGAGTATAAGCTTTATGACCTTGATAGTGAAATCAATATTGTCAATAGGGATTTTTTCATGAGCATATATTTTATTTTCATAGTTTGAACACTCAAGAAAATGTTGCAACAACTTTGCCCATATTTGATACTGTTCAATCTAATAATCAATAGATGTCTATTTCAAAATGTCCTATTCTAGATAATCCAGTTGATATATTATCCATTGATGAGGATATTCCAGATAATTTCTCTCCCTAAGAAGATGATCAACATGCTGAGAATCCTATTTCTGAATATCCTAATTTGTTTCCTTTTCGTCATCACCCTACGGAAAATCTTACTTTTGACAGAGTTCAAGATCAAAATGAAAGCTTAAATGCCATTGAAAGCATTAAGGTATCTCACATTCTCAACGATGAAGGACCTCCTACTAGTGATGAAACACTCAGGAGGTCCAAAAGGTCTGTACACCGCCCAACTTTCTAAAAGATTATATCTGTTCTAGTGTTGCTTCTGTAATGCAATATTCTATTGCAAATTATGTGAACTTTTAGCATTTTTCCTCTAATCACTTGTCTTATTTCTCTACTTTATGTGATTCTCATGAACCACGGAGTTTTGATGAAGCAAATGCTGATCCTAAGTGGCGTCATGCGATGGATTTGGAATTGAAAGCTCTTGCTGAAAATGGAACTTGGGAATTAGTTGATTTGCCTAAAGAAAAGAGACTCATTGGCTGCAAATGGGTGTATAAAATCAAACTTCATTCTGATGGCAGTGTTGAGCGATATAAAGTAAGGTTAGTGGCCAAAAGGTTTACACAGAAAGAAGGTCTTAATTACAATGAGACCTTCGCACCAGTTGCAAAGCTTGTTACAGTGCGGTGCTTGTTAGCGGTTGCTGCTGTCACCGAGTGGGAACTCCATCAGTTAGATGTCAATAATGCATTTTTGCATGGAAATTTAATAGAAGAAATTTACATGAAAGTTTCGTCGGGCATTACAACAAAGGGGTAGCAAATGCGTCTGTTGCGAAAATCCTTATATGAGTTAAAACAGGCTTCTCGAAGTTGGTACTTCAAGCTTCAACAGGCCTTACATAATTTGGGTTTCATTCACTCCCAAGCTAATTATAGCTTATTTCTCAGGCGCACTACTGAATCTTTTATTGTCTTGTTAGTATATGTGGACAACATACTCCTGGCTAGAGGTAATCGCTCGAGCTTATAGGAGTTAAAATTTCAGGTTAATTCTATGTCCCAGCTTAAAGATCTTGGTACATTAAAAATTTTTCTAAGTATTGGAATTTTCATGTGCCAACAGAAATATACTCTTGATTTGTTGCATGATATAGGGCTTATTGGTTGTTGTCCCTCCAGTGTGCCCATAGCAAAAAAATTTCAACTTGATGATCATAGTCCTTTGTTGCCAGATCCTACAGTTTACAGAAGGCTCATTGGTCATCTTATCTACTTAACAATTACACCACCAGATCTTTCATATTCAATTTAGTATTTTAGTCCGTTTATGTAGGATCCAACGCTTAGTCACTTCCAAGGATTGGTGCAAGTTGTCAAATATTTGAAAGGTAACTCAGGAAAAGGAATTTGGTTTGGTTCTAATTCTATTCCTCTATTACAGGCTTATATTGATGCAAGTTGGGCCCGCTACCTATTGACTAGGCGATCCGTAACTGGTTATTGCATTTTTTTTGGTAATTCACTTGTTTCATGGAAGTCGAAGTAAAAAATTGTGGCCCGCTCATCTACTGAAGTTGAGTATCGTGCAATAGCCACAACTGTCAGTGAGATTACTTGGTTGCGTGCGTTGTTTGCTAAACTTGGACAACCGTAGCTCACTCCCACACATTTATATTGTGATAATTTCGCTACTTTACATATTGCTCGGAACCTAGTGTTCCATGAATGAACGAAACATGTGGAGCTCGACTACCATTTCGTTCATGAAAAGTATTTAGTTGGTAATATTCTGTTTCAGTTCTTGCATTCTACTCATCAGATTGCAGATATTTTAACAAAACCTCTAAGTTCTCTGACCTTTACGAAATTTTTGAGTAAACTGGGATTCAGTTTAAGGGGGAATGTTGGTCTGTATTTTTGTTTGCTTATTTTCTATTAGTTGGGTTAGTTGTCTGTTATGATTTTCTTGTATAATTTTTCTTTTTTCCTTGTTCACGATTTCAATTCCATCGTTGATATGAAACCACACCTACTTTGTATAAATATCTATTTTACAAGTCACCTTTCATTTGATAAATAATATTAAGAAGACATTAATTTTCTTACTTTCTCAATTTGTTTACACACCATTTTACAGCATGTTTTGTCTATTTTTGCTTCTTAAAATATAAAAGTAATTACTCCTGATTTCAACTTAAAAGAAACAATACATCATTTAGACGATCAAATCTTATCTCGTCCATCATTTTCACGTAGCTGGCAAAAGAAAAAGCTTTCCACAAAAGAAAATACTTCATATACTGGGATCTCCTGTTGCCACTTTCAAAGTCATATCATCGATTGAGAGACCGTGAATTGCACCTCCTCGAAATCAGAGTTGTAATTTAAACACATCAGTCTTCTATATTATATGTTGAGAGAAACACATACATTGGAGATGATTACCGTATTTTACGCTGAATCATAATAACACATGTAATAGCTTTGAAATAAATAAATAAAGCAATGAAAATCACAAGACCAATATCAGGGGGTTAAAGTTTCACCTTCATTGAATTAAAGAATTTAAGATAAACATGCACCAGTTCTATCACACAGGAAATTTAGCCAATCAGGTGACCTTAGATAGGTCAGGGGAAGGAGAAGGAGCCACCAATTTGTGAAGTCGCACCAGAAGGAGGGTTGATCGACACCCAAAGCAATGAAATGGTGATAGCAATGAGCCCAGACCACACAAACACGATTGTTGGGGTCCTACCTCTCCTCCCCATTAGCCCCTTGGCAAAGGGATAAAGGTGTGCCAGGACCCAGAAGCTGAAGAATACCCCACCTAAGAGCTTGCTCCACAGGGGTATAACACTGTAAATTGTTCTGCTAACACCAACAGCAATTGCAATCAAATTCACCATCATGATCGTGATGGGTGGTATCATCAGAGAAGTCCACTTTACAATGTAGAGATCGGCAAACTCGTCATCAACATCGTCACCACCAGATTTAGAAGTGAGGGTGAATGAGATTTCAATTCCAGCTATCACCTTCAGCAATCCCTGCAAAACAGCAGCAAGATGTGCACTTGTGCCTCCAATGAGCCAAAATTGCTCATTCCTCCACCATTCTTCAAGGTCAATTCCAGACCATCGGATTTCAAGCATTGCAAGCAAGCAGAGGGTCAATGTGATGAGAAGCAGGTATGTGAGGAATGTCACGTTCAACGTCTGGACAATGAACTCGCCGGAGAAGAGTGACAATGCTGGCAAGAAGCAATACACAATGAGGAATATGGAGGTGAATGGATATATTCCCACATTGAAGTATGCAACCCGCTGCAGAAGCTTCATTTTAGGACTGGCAAGGAGGGCATTGTTGCGTGAGAAGAAAATTTCAACTGATCCGGTTGCCCATCGGAGGACTTGGTGGAGTCGATCGGTGAGGTTGATCGGAGCAGTGCCACGGAATGCATCTCGTTTCGTGACACAGTAAACAGATTTCCATCCCCTGTTGTGCATTCTGTATCCAGTAACCACATCTTCAGTTACAGACCCATAGATCCACCCAACACGTTGTCCCCATTCAGTTTTATCTTCATACCAGCAAGAGATAACACTGATGGCCTCAGCAATGGTGGATGCATCTAAAAGGTCCCTAGGAATGGTAAGAGCACCAGGTGGGCGGCCATTTTTAACAGAAGGATGATCAGCAAGAGGGCGCCCTTGATACTCTGCCAATGGAATGGAATCAATAAGGAAATTTGAATTCCCAAATTTCTTGGAAAACAATGAGATGTCCATATATTCATCATCTGAGTCTCCCTTCCTTAGTGCATGAATCTCTTCAGAGGAATCACTTGTGGATTTCTTAAGCCGTGGGAAGCAACAACTGCAGAAACCATGGTGATGTTCCTTGGAACGTGGAGGATCAAATCCATACAGAGCAATTCGACGGAAGAGGCAACCAGTTCCGACATAAACTGGTCCTTGGAGACCATCAAGAGCACGCATATTGACATCAAAGAAGACTGTGTTGTGATTGGCATACCGATCAGAAGGATCAATGCCCTCAAATCGTTGGGGAAATTGGACATAGCATAAGCGGTCACCGCCACGGTCCATCATGAAGCACATGCCCTCACGAAGGGCCTGAGAGTTGTAAATGTAGTGATCACAATCAAGATTAAGGATGAAGGGACCATTTGACATGACAGCAGATGCACGAACAAGAGCATTCATGGCACCAGCCTTCTTGTTATGGTCATAGCTAGGCCTTTTTTCCCGGGAAACATAAACCAGTAATGGTAGACGAATGTCGATGTCGGTTAGCTCAAAGAGTCTGTTATCATCACTGTTTCCAAGCAATATTTCATCACTAGGAGGCTTTAACATTACCTGCAGAGCAAATGAAATCAATGTCAATCAATTCCAAAATTGTCAAATTCAATACAAGATATGATCAGATGACAAGAATTCGCCAATTATATGAGTTGGGCATTTAACTTTGGATGCCATGATCCTAACTTTAACAAGGATCATCATATCTCGTAAATAGCCAAAATCCAATCAAAATGAAATCTTTAGAAGGAACCAATGAAATGAAATTAGTTCAAATCCCGGATCTGCAAATAAGATGATACCAATAGCAAGAAATAAGAAAAAACTTAACAGATGACATGAAGCTCATTGTTATTAAACAATAATGAAATCAGACTCACAGATACTGAATTAAAATGTTTTAATATTACCTTCTTCCTAATATCTAACGATTCCCTCTTCGAAAATTTTATATATTGTGCTGAATGTGATTTTCTGTTTTCTTTAGCAGATAAAATGGTAAAATATCTTATTCAATGTATTTATATGAACTCCCCTCTTGCAGACACGTAAGTGAAATGACCGTGAAACCGTCGAATAGTTATATTCTATTATTCATACAGGAAACAATATATTTAACACCAATGAAAATAAAACTGAGTAGGAAAAAATTACAATACAGGAAACAACTTACAAATGGCAAACTATTATCTCAAGACTGATTATACAACCAAATCAGAGGATATAGTAACGCACCAGAGAATTTATAAAATGGAAAACTAACCTGTATGATTCCAGCATGGTCACCTCTTGAATGCTCAGATGAAGGAGTCATCCATGTGCCGGGCCAATGGGTGCCATCAGCCATCCATGTAGCTTTAGGAATCTTTACACATTCCATTGGCTGATCACCAACATTCTGTCTTTGATTCTTGACAGCCTTTATCTCCTCCCGAGCATGATATGCATCAGATCGTCGCCTGATTGAATCAGAAAGGCCATTGATGCGAACTTTAAACTCATCATATTCCCTTTTTATCCGTCTCCGGTCCTTGACAAAATCTGGGCGAACTTTGTTTTTATATGGATCCTTCTTTAGATTGAAGTAGCTCTCTGGGTTTCTAGGTTCAATGTCATGCTTTCGGCAGAAAGGAACCCACAGGTCAGCAAAGCTTGCAGCCTCAGCCATTGCTTCAAATGTAAGGAGTGATCCACCATCGTCTGAAACATAGCAGGCAAGCTTCTCAACAGGGTAATCAGCAGCAAGGATGGAGAGAATGGTGTTTGCAGTGACCAGTGGAGGTTCTTTCTCTGGGTCAGCAGTGGACACAAAGACATCAATGCCTGGGAGGTCGGATTTTCCCCTTGTATTGCCAAAATAGGGTGTTTCAAACTTCTCTTTCAGGACCTCAAGGTCGGTAGAGCGGTTAACAGGAGACAGTTTGGGGAGTTGATCCAGAAGCCAGGAGAAAGCAAACCATAACTCACATACAACAGACATACCCCATAACCAAATTGCATCATGATTTTTGTGTTTCACTCTCCATGCAAGAAACAAGGAAAGAGCAATTATGCGAAAGAATATGAGAAGCCTGTATGAGACAATGAAACTCAATAAGTCAACCTGACCAAATGCATAGAGAAGACAAATGAATTATTGAATGTTGGAAAGGCAAATACAGCTGATTGAGTGGTCATTTTTGTAATTTAGAACTGGTGATCTTTTTAGAAATTCATTCGAAAGACATAGACACAATGTTTGTAAAGCCAGCCACAAACACCTGATAAATTATACAGATTGGTTTAGCATTTAAAAAAAAAACAAAATGGTTGACTAAAGTCTGAAGACATTTGCTAGATAAACAGCAGGTTTACTAGATTAAGCAAAAGCCTGAACACATCCGTACAGCAAAAATTTACCTGTATGGGCTAAGGATGGCAGCAGGGACCTTTAACTTGCGTGTGAGGGGTCTCCAGGGCTTGGTCATTAGCTCTGAGGGTTGCCCATCTTCACCTCCCCCGATCTCAGCTGGCCATATTGCATTTCCATAGCCATATGTACCCTTTGTCTCAAACAGCCACCTGGTATGATCGAAATCACCTGTCGGGCTGTGGGTCAGCTTTTGAGACTTCATCAAGGACAGCCTCCTTTCTGGTTTAGACACCCCGGCAGGAGGAGGAGGAAGCGATAGAGGTATTCTTGCATATGCATTGGAGACTATCTCATCCAGATCTGTTGTCTTGTAGGGTTCTTTACACCCAGGACAGATTGCCTCACCTGATCTAACTGCATCCATGAAACAGTCATGGCAGATTTTGAAATTACACTCACAAGGTAGAATGTCATTCCCTCGCTCGTCGCTCATGACCTTGGCATCACACCCATGAATGGCACATGAAGATCCTTTTGCCCCAGCCATCTGGGGATGGTTGGCCTCCGACTCAATAACCTTGTCCATGAGATGTGCCCTAGTGATGCTGTTGAAGCCTCCGGTAAATATTGAGCTGGAGACATATTGTTCCTCTACCTTGGCAGAGATGGAGGAGTCGATGGAAATGTCTGCCATGGGCTGGTTATCTGGGGTCGGAGGAAGGTGAACATGGTAGCTCACAAACTCCCCACTACCAATTTCAGAATCTAGAGATTCTCGTGAGAATCTTCCAGATTGGCTTCTCCTGGTGAAGTTAACTGGTGCAGGAGATGGAACCATTGCGGGCTTGCCACCTCCGGCATTCTGGAATTCTGATGACATCCGAGCTGATCGACTGATTCGAAGAGAACTATTTCCGTGCATTATTCTTGTTGCTGTGATTCTTCCAGGTATCTGTGAAATCCATGTTAGATCAGAAGATTCCACAAAATGTTTCAAGAATGTGCAACATGGTCTTCAAAATAGAAAAGAAAAGAAACAT
Organism: Amphibolis antarctica; assembly: GCA_024699675.1. Lineage (NCBI taxonomy): Eukaryota > Viridiplantae > Streptophyta > Magnoliopsida > Alismatales > Cymodoceaceae > Amphibolis > Amphibolis antarctica. The sequence continues at coordinate 61,258 of JAMKPZ010001278.1, forward strand.
CTTTTTCATTGTCATAAAAAAGTGAGAAACAAAGAAGCCGCTAGGAATCTCAAACACACGGATCACATTTCAACTCGAGCATGCAGAAAAAAATGAACTCACGAAAACGAACTAAAATTAACCCTCTTGTTGGATCTGATTGCTTCACGACCCACATAAAGCAGAGATGACCAGAGTGAGAAATCTCCCAACAGAGATGGATGTTCAAAAAAAAGAAACATCCTGGAAGTATTGACAAAACTTACAAAAGAAACCAAATCTAGAAGCAAATAGTAGGTAGAAACCAACCTGATGGCATACAAAACTCAAGGGTTGAAGGATCTGGCGTCCTCCTACAGAACCAGTCCTTCAAGGAAAAGCTAAAACGAGAGGACAAGAAGGAACACCAGACATGTACACCTTCCCTGACCAACCAAGCACCCAAAAGACGGACTCTTGCAGTTAAATAACGCACAGACAAGCAAACGCGCACGCGGAGACAGAGCGATGGGGGAAGACCAGGTCCTCTCACATTTCCCACAATGCCAGCCGCCCAGACCAACGCCGCCGCCGTACGCAATCAAAAATGGCAACTTGGAAGCTCCCTTTCCTGCTACGCACCAGAACCGGCAACGGCAAGTGGGTCGGTCTTCATGGACAAGCACAAGCGCTTGTTATCCTGCGGCGGCACGACGAAGCGACGGTGTGCGGAAGAGGCGACGATGACGATGGGTTGGTGACAGTGAAAGGCGGTGCGGTGGTGGGGGTGGGAAGTAAAAACTTGTCCGGAGACAACCGAGTAGTATTTTCGTAATTAAATGTCTTTTCGGAGGGCAGATAGATAGGATCATAGCGCATAGCCGCATAGGAAGCCGTGTCGGGACACTCTGCATGCCTTTTTTTTTTTTCGAAACCGTAGGATTTGCCCGTTGCTTTGGCCTCCCCTCCCATCATTGCCACTGGATTTTTCTGAACTTTCGGGAATGCCCTCGACGCGTGAGAATTTCAAAATAACACGCGGTGCATTTCAAAATTCCACGCCAACGATTATTAATTGATTTTTTATGATTATTGATTGACTGATTCCGTACAGAAATATTAATTTGGGAGAATTTTTTTTAAAATTTTATTATTAATATAAGATTATTATACATAAATTTTTATTTTATAATTTATTATATATTTCAATACTATTCGATTAATTTATTACGATGTACATTAAATATAACTAAAATTTTTATAATAAATTCTGATAAATATTGTAAAAGTAATAATTTTAATCGGTTTGGTTACTTGATATAGATTTGACTTAATCTCTGTGTGTGCTCTTTCGTTGCCAATAAAGATAAATTGAATAAGTCAAGATTTAGGAAATTTTGAGTTGAAAAGAAAAGAATTATCTAATTTTATTTTCTTTCTAAAAAAACATCGGTGCGGTTATAATATTCCTTTTTTTTAAGTTAAAGTGCTTTTTTACGAATTCATGTACTTTACATAATAGGAAAAACGTAATAATGTATTAGTTATTATTCAGTGTCATTTGTTTCTTTTTTATTTATTATAGAGCTAATTTCGGAAACTTAAAAGTTAGAATTAAAAAGAGTAAAATAAAGAATTTCATGATAAGTCATGTAGTGAGAATTTATACATGTTTTATACAATGATGATGTATTAAAAGCTTGTGTGTACATGATGCCATTATGATTTAAAGTAAGTTAAATATCATTATTTATCTTAATTGGTTAAAGAATTTACCTTTACGAGATCCGTGTACATCAAAAATTTGAGAAATGGAAATTTATGAAAAAGAAAAAGAAAATTGGAAAATAAAAGAAATTTTAGGAATGATTTTGAAATTTTAATTTTAAAAAATTTATAAATATTTTATATTTTAATATTTTAAATATAATTTCACATTTTTCTTATAATCACAAATTTAGCAACAGTAAAAAGAGATTATGTAAAATGCACAAAGTCAAGAAATTGTGTCGTGATAAATTTTTTGTCAAATTTTTCAGAATTCAATAATAGGAAAAAATTATACTTATAGTGATAAAAAAATTTAAAATTTTTTCAAATACAAATTTCACAAACACCTAACTATCATTCCAGATACAAAACAAATGTCCTTTATCAATTAAATAATATATATTTGTTGGTTTAAAATGTCTTTATAACAACAGCTTTTAATTCGTCAGTTTCAAGTTTTAATGAAAAACCGTTACTTTAATTTTAAGAGTTGTAATAGTTAATTTTTTGAGGTCATGTGAAAATAAGGCAACTTTTTTAAAGATTTTTTTTACCTTTCTGTAAATACTAAAATGAAAAGAAGTAATTGTTTGCATTTTAGAATTAGATGATTATAAATAAATGGTAAAAGTTTAACTTAAATTGAATAAAAATCTATTCTTGATTTTTTTTTTCTATTCTTGATTTAAATGTCTTAAAGTTGATCCATCCTGTTAAATTTCAAATGTCAAGCTTTTAAATCAAAAATATCAATAAATACAACGTAGATTAAGATAAAATTTTAGTACACCGTAAATTAATTAATTGTATATATAATAGATTTTAATCCTGAAATTTTTTGAGATTTTATGCATACATTATACAAATTCTCTTGTAAATGGTAATATTTTTTATTAAAAATTTTTCTTTAAATATCTCTTTAAGTAAAAGTAGATCGACCAATTTACATTTTGCACTTTTCCATGTTGTTGGAAGAAATAAACTGAAGGGGTATTTAAAATTAATGAAAAGAAAAATGTAAAAAAAATTTCATTGTTGAAATATTAAAAATCTAGAAATCAAAAATTTTACGAAATCATTTGTCCACCTTATGAAAATTTAGAATATTTTATATTTTATTTTAAAAAAATTAAAAATATTCTAGATTTTTAACATTTCAACAATAAATAAATTCTATATTTTTCTTTTCGTTAATTTGCAGGTGGTATAAACTCTGCTTAATGGTAAAATTTTTTCCCCACAATTTCATTTTTTATTTTTTACAAATCCCCTTTAAATTTGAAAACACGTGAGATTGATATCATCAAACGAAGTCAATTTTAAAAGTAGGCCTGGTTTCGGCTTTTGTCAAATTTGGATAAAATTAAAATTGAAGTTAGTTTTGTAAATATAGTTAAAATTACATAATAATTAAAGTAATAGAAATTTATATGTTAAAATTTATGTAGTAATAATAATATTAATGATGATTTTGGAAGTCAACTGAAATCGATCCTAAACACAGCTGAAAATGTTTTAACCTTTACTTTGGCCTTATTTATTAATAGAACTCTAAATTCAATTTCAACTAAACTGTAAAAAATTGAAATTAAAAGTAATTTCATAAATAATATTACAACCGTATAGTAAATTATGAGATAGAAGTTTGAATATTAAAACATATATAGTGATAATAACATATAAGAATTTATACAGAATTAAAGTTGTAACTAAAATTCTACTAACAAACAAAAACTGTGTAATTTAAAAAGTGTTTGTCTTTAGAATTTGTCAAAAAAAATGTATAGAATATGTTAGAATGTGTCAAAATACCTTAAAATGTGAAAAAAAAAAAAAAATTACGTCTCTAACAAAATTAATCAGAATGTTATAAATGTATCAAAATTATATGGATCTGAAAATTCCATATGCATCTTAAAATTTCCGTCGTCACGTCATGACCCCAGACCCTAACTTCGGTTCCATTGCTTGGTTACCAAAATTGTTGACCTTCTTCGTGTTTATAACGTCGTTTATAAAACCTGTCAAACCAACACGCATGGTGAGGTGGTCCTTATTTCGACCTGTAAATTAAAAGCTTGAACGATGACATTATACAGCTAGACGATTTTAAATTCAGATAATTTTTTCTTTTAGTATTTACACATGGGTATGTGTTGTGATGTCAAACAAAAAATGTGGTCTTTCACGCGTGTTTCTGGTAAGCAGCATTTGCATTTTCTTCGATCAAGCAAACAACCAACAAAGTGGTTGGCTTCTCATTTGAAAAAAGTTGTTCCAATTCTTCATAAATTTTTATCCATATCATTATCATATAAATTTTCACGTATAAATTCGTATATTACGATTTATTATATAATTTTAACATTATTTATAAAATTATTTTTAACTTTTAATTCTCTACCGTTGTTAAAATTAAAACATTTTATCACCCAACAATGCTAATACTCCTTGTTTGTTTATTTACCTTTAACTCTAATTTTAATTTTAATAACTGTAAAGAATTAAAATTAAAAATAATTTTACAAACAAATAATACATAAAAGTTTATATAAAATTGAAGTTAAAACTGAAATTGAGAAAACAAACGACGCCTAAGAAAATGCATGTATTATTGGTACGTGATTCTTATTTTGGTGTTGTCTCTTCTGTCTCCGGAAAAGTCTTCTCTGCACTTCAACTACTGGAAAAAGAAACTGGCTGTGGAACCAAACAATGTATATATGTGAACCAAACTTTGAATGTTGTTTCCAGAGAAGCTCCAGCTGCTTGCCAAAAGCTGAGATTTTGAACTTTTATTTAATTCTGAAAATACCCTTGTCACTTAATGATGTTTTCATATATACAAGTTTAAAAGTTTTGAAGTATTTATTTGGGGTTTGTGAAGCTATGACAATTATATATTATCTACAGGCTGGCTTATTTTGCATTTGGTTAGGGAGTCTTGATGTCATGGGTGTTTTCTGATGTAGCAACGGGGGCATCTGTGGAATTGAAAGAAAGTTTCTAAATTAAACAATAACAAAGGTAATAATTGAATGCTAAAGCAGTGTAGTGGTTGAGAGATCTTTATAAGACTTAAAAGTTTCAAGTTTGAAACCCCCCTGTTATTCCAAAAATAAATAAATAAATCATGAAATCACTAAAGTGGTGTCCAACACAAACTCACCCCAGGCCAGCATGTGATCCGAGCAAAAATTACTATCTTTTAAGCACAAATGTTTTCTTTCCATTGACTTGTTACTAACAAATTTGTCTGTCACTATAAATTTATTTTCTTGTAATGACTTCACTTTTGATCTTTCTTCCAAAAAGAGGATGATAATTAAAATGTATCGCACTTTGTTACATGTCATCTAATTAACTCTAAGGAGAACAGGACCCTTCCATTTACAACACTTTTCCAATGCCAAGAATTACATTTTCCTTCTTCACGGTAAGGCATATAATTTACTCATTTTCCATTTCACTTTTTCTCTCACAGAAATCCTTCGATTTCGACAGCTACATGTGATGAACCGCTAGTTGAAGCTTTTTGAAGATGAGGGTGAGTCACCAACATTTGTGATGCTGAAGGTTTATTTGAGGATTTGTGTCTTTGAAAAATATAAGAAATTATGAAAAATAAAAAATTAAATTTATCATCATTTCTTATCATTTCGAAACCATATATTACATTCATCGTGTACTTGGTTTTTCTGCTGATTAGCTGACATTTCACTGAGCTTATATTTGATCGATTAGATGGGTTAAGTAGGCCAGCATGTGATCTGTTTAACTTAATTAATCAGTTTTAAATGCTCGTTGGATTTTATAAAAAAATCAAATTAATGTAAGGATTTGTGTTACATTTAAACAACTTTAATTTGAGTCTCAGGCACTTGTTTACATATGATCGACTCATTTTGCACTAGATGTTGGATTTCAAAACAAATAATTAAGCAAACAATTTAGTTAATTGGATTCATGAATCTTATAAACTTGATCCATTGATTGAGCATAGTAAACAGATTAACATTCAATTTGAATCAATTTATGATGTTTAATACCAATTGATCTTATTCTTATATATAATACAAACCATGCTCTTTACATTCATCAATTTATGAATGCAAACTTGATCTCTTATTTCCAGCCCTTCTTAATTAGATTCAGAGGCAAAGTCTTAAGCCGTGTTCACATGATGCTAAAAACTACTCCTAAAGTGGTAAAAAGTGATTATATGATTAATATTGAGTAAACAACATTTTTTGTGCATCATTCAAAGAACATGAAGTTGATGGTGATTGACATTTAATGTAATTATGATAAATTTAAGTTGTGTTGGTATTTATTTTATAATTTAATTAAAGTGTAAAATATAATTATTTAAAATATAAAAATATTAATATGATTAGAGAACATAATGAAAACATTATGAAAAAGTATATTAAAAAACCCTTACACTATCATGACAATGAAAATGATTTTGAAAACAACAAAAAACAGATCGTAAACAAGACCTTGAGCACATCTAGCTAGACTCGTTCACAGACAAATTTATAATTGAATTTATATTTGTAAATAAATGAAGAAGTACAAGTCTAAAGCTTATTAACACTAGCTAGTGGGTTTAAATATAATTATACAGTATGGTAGATTTGAATTACTATTAAAACACAAAGAGGGAAGCCTTGACGTACGTTAATAAGATATTAACCTTGGATCAAGGTAAATAGTTGTGTTACCTATGCTATTTTCTAGGTATATCTCTCATGTTCAAGGTTTACAAGTTATACATCATCAATTAACAATGGATGTGCACCTTACTAAAACTTTGCTCTTAAGGTTTCATTAGTAACAAAATTGTTATTATACAACTAACTTTTCACAAATTCTCATATATCATCACCACATAAATTTTTAAACATAAACTTTCACCTCATAATTTACTATACAATTTCAATCTATTTATTTTACTATCTTTAATTTTAACTCTCCATAATTATTAAAACTTAAAATATCTCGTCACCGAACCAAACCTAAAATATTTTAATGCCAAAAAGTTCTGTGCTTGATAAAACCGATAGATGACAAGTTTATCCTTGCTCTACCATCCTTTCCCCATGCATTGCTGCAACCTTTTTTGGTTTCCAAAAATTATTCCTTGGTTTCAGTGTTTCTGATTACGAACCACTGCAAAAAATACGGCAATAACATTTTCATGAAAAATGAATGATATATGCACGGTCGAGATAAATGATTTACTATTACAACTGTTCCTATATGTCCAAAATGCCAGGCGGAACAAGAACAAAAATGAAAGGGAGAAGCAATAGAGGAATATGGACTTGCATGAATGACCATTAAACCATATGTAAGTGAAATAATGCCAATCAACGGATAATGCAGGTAACCGAATTTGATTTCTTTTCCTATTAGCTAGAGGAAGATTGCAAAAATTAGGATATCTTGTTAACTCAAATCTGGGAATATTCTAAGGTCATATCATTGTACATGGTCATCATTGTCATGAAAGTGTCTCCCTCTCTGTAACATGCAATCCTAGCTCCTGGCATTGTTGCTCATCAGGTTCCAAAGTTCTAGGAATTGCACCAAGTGCACGACGAGCAGTTTCATTTCCAGAAATGGTGAAATGCATGAAAGCAGAAGCATCTTCAATCTTCTTCCGTAGGTTCCTTGCTGTTGTCGACAATGCCATGAAAGCATGCGAGTCAGGAACTGGCAAATTTTTAGAAGGAACCTTGTCCAGATCGGCAGCACTTAAAAATCTTTCTGTTGCAGCTTCCCAAGATAGGTCGTGCATTTCTGTATCTGATAAAGGTAATGGATCTTCAGCTAAAGCTCTAAGAGTTGCTTTCACAAATTCATCGCCATTGGTATAAGTTCGGCAATTGGAGAAACGTTCAAAGAATTCATTGCAAGGATGCTTGGCGCAAACAACAATCTTTCCCATGGCCAATGCTTCTGCCGTAGTTGTGCAGAGAACATCTGTGGTGCTGGGGTTTATAAACACTTTATACCTGAACGAAAATAAGGTTAACAGAATTAAATCGAGAATGATTGTTTCAAGCCTGCATTTCACTGAATTCCATACCAAAGTTCACTTAACAAGGGAAAAAAGAAAAAGAAAAAATAGTAATGCTGCTTCCGGTTGCACATGGAAGAACTTTGAAGTTCAAACAATAAAATTATGAATATAATAAAACATCTCCACAATGTGCTAAACGTGTTTTTAGATGCTCTTACACAGGGACAAAGGAAAACGCTTGATCATGGACAACATAAACAGAGACATGTATAAAAGCCAACACAAAAAATGAGATCACTTACTCATAAAACGTAGGGTCTGCATGATCCAGACCAGGGTGAATTCTAATAACCAATTTTAAATCTTCTACAGCCTGCTGGACTTGTTCAGAATCTTCTCCACTACCATACAAGTCCAATTCAAAATCAGGTACTTCAGTTTGATTATTCACCAGTAAATTGAGTAGCTCTCGGTAACCTTTGCTCCACACCATCTTGCCAATGTAATAAGCACCTTTTGTGAAGGTTTGTTCTCTGTGTTGTGGGTTCTGTTTTAGCTTGCCAATCCCAATAAACTTGGGATTGACACCATGAACATTGCAGACAATTGATCTAGGGAGATCTTGAGTGGCGCCTGATAATCTTATAACCTGTAGTTCCATCTCTTGGTTTAAGACGACTTTTTCAAAATACAACCATATATTAATAAATAAGAAATCACATCATATTTCCAACATCTTCTAATTGTTAAAAAGGAAATAGCAGTCATAGTACGTATAATTGCATCAACTACCATTACTTGGGAAGGAATAAATTCATGATATTAACTACAATAACAGAATCAATTTTCTGTATTTTCTTCTAGGCGGTTCACTAGGATGTTTAGTTTTACCTATCTTCTTTTATTTGTTGTGTATGACAATGGGTTCAACACATTACCCTTCGATTAATGTCATTCTCCCATTATTTATAAGCTTTTGGAACATTAGACTCAAGAAATACATGAGTTTGCAAAAACCTAGGCTGGCATGTATAACAAGAGTTTGTTTGTGCCTGACGAAAAATCTAAAAATAGAAGCAAAAATCGAAATGAAAAATCAAGAATGTCAAAAAAAAAGATATTTGTGCACATGACGAAAAATGTGTACTAAATAAAAGTGAAATACAAACATTCAAATAAACTTTATATCTTCCGTTTTATTTTTATTTCCTTTCTTATTTTCTCTTTTTATTTTTATTTCCTTTCTTATTTTCTTATTTTTCTTAATTTTCTCTTTTTCCCTTCTTTTTATTTCTTTTCTTTTTTTTCCTTCTTTTTCTTTTCATATTTCCTTTTTCTCTTATTTTTCCTTTTTAATTTTTTTCTTATTTTTTATTTCCTTTTTCTGTTACATGCATGGTAGAGTACACAATTTTCCATCAGGTTTTTTAACTCCCTGACGTCAAAACGTCAAGAATTCGTAGAATTAAAGAGGCAAAAAAATTAAGATTCATTTCATCAGATTTTATCTTACACAAAAAGAAAAATAAGATAATCAAATGAGCTTGGAATCCCCTAAATAGGTTAAATTTGACTTGGAATGAGCTTTAATTCTGTCAAATTCTTCTTCTCATAAATAATTTAGTTCTAAATATAAATCTGGGAAATCGAACTATAAAAAATAAAGAAAAAAGTACCTTGTGGCAGTATATATCTGTAACCCAGCTATTGATATACTTAAGAAGAAAAGCTTGAACTTGTTTGTTTTTCTCTCTCTTCACATATTCCAAATAATTGGTGTGAACAACACCTATGACTCGTTGAAATTTATTCTTCCATCTCTGGCCATGATGATACCACGTAAGATGTTCGGGCTCCTCAAGGACAGCAATCTCAGCCTCTTCATCTGAAATGATCTCTGTAAGATCCCCAACAGCTAGAATGCTCCTTTTCTCCACGGAAAACTAAAAGAAAATAAATGACAAGAAAAACATAAAAAATGCAACAAAGAAACCTACAAATAAATGGGACTACTGTAACAACTGCCAAATGTATTATCATTCACCAAAACAACAAGAATGATCTTATTAAAGTCTACACTCCAAATTATAAGATCATAGCTTGAAGTGGACCAGAAACACAAGCCAAACTCCTATGCTTTAAAAGATGTGAGAAGAGAATAATTACAAAATACACCAGAAATGGTAATGGTAGCAATAATGGGGGAGCATGTAGGAGATAAGGATGAGAAACATCAAATAACCAAGCAATATTCACCTTTCCAGCATAGAAGCAAATGATAAACTCAGATGTGAACCCAGTCCGCTCATCAAGCCATTGATGGACATAAGCTTCTTGTTCTGCTGGAGATGCAAATGAAATTTTGTTTGGATACACTCGTTTTTGATCATCCAAAGAAAGCCAAGGAAGTACAAGAGTGACTTTTTTGTTTTTATCCTTTGCAACATATGCAGCACGAAACAGAGGGTTGACAGCAGTTCCAGTCATCCATGGAAGGCTAGCTGTTGTAAATATTGCAATATGCTGCCTACTGTCCATGTTGGCAACCATCAACCAAGCAGAAGCTGAAATTTCCCATATAACTTTCAAACGCCTATGCATTGTAAAACATAGCAGCTGAAAGCAATTGCTAGAAATTGATACTGAATGATGCTTCTTACATGCAAGTATACAACAAATAAAAATCATTGCCTTAATCTACCAAATGTGGTTGACAACAAGAATCATTTACCTCTATTTATACCTATGATCCCATCTGTTATAGTAATGGCTCTTACATAAAATTTCTTCAAAAGGTCTTTTAAAAAAAAAACTGCTCAAAATGATCAGTTAAAAGACAATAAAAAAATAAAAAGGCAGATTCAGGAGGAAATGAAAACTGTTGCCCAACCCTTTGAAAAAATGACAGTCTGGCTTAATAAGTCTTCGAGAGCAGGCAAGGTTGATTATTGAAGAACGTGTTCCTTCATTGGCCTGCTGACCCAGCATGCTTGCATCATGAGCTGCAATCTCTGTTCGACAGCAATTGTCTTACCATTTAATAGCTTCAACAGGGCTACTTGAAAGCTTTCCATAGAGTTGAAGTTTGGCCGCACAGCCCCAACCTGAATGACTTTAGTTAAAAGTTATCCCTAACTGTCCTACCAATCAGGCAACCAGAAAAGAGACGATTGCATTCTTCTGGCAATTGTTGGCACAACTCACATAACATTGGTTTCACCTGCCCATTTGTATCTATACGTCTTGGTGGCAATTCTGTTGTGCATTAAGAGCCACATGATAATCCACACCTTCATTAGGGGACTTACACTCCCAGAAAATATGCCATAGGGCTTCCATTTATCCCCATAAGAGTCTCTGACACGAGATAATAGCAGCTTCTCACCGTAAAAATTCCAGGGCTTTCCATTCTCCACACAGTGCGATCCTTTTTTCCTGAACCAGGGCCTACTGCAGACGGTAACTGAAGCAGAGATGGGATGCGCTCAATTTAACTATCTTCCAATTTCGTTCTTGGTCCAATATCTGACTAAGACCCATTCTTACAGCATCTAATTTCCCCCATCTTATCCTCCTCATCATGGTCAAGAGAAAAAACTCTCAGAAACTGCTCGCAATGAGTTAACTCAGAGCACCATTTCACTTGCCAAAAGCTAATCAGAGAAAAAGATGAATGTTGGCCAGAGAAACAGCCATATTTACTGATTATTATTCAGGGTCCAGAGTGACCTATCTTCACTTTTCCATCTCAAGTCATTCAAAAAGTACCTTTGTCAAGATCCTTTAATGATCTGTTACCAGGCCTCCAGAACTTCTTTGTCCTGCAAACATCTTCCCATCTTATGAAATGCATACCCACATCCCTTGGATTGTTACTCTTCCACAACCAAACTCTGAAATACTCCAATGCAGCAGTTCATTCCAGGGAGAACAAAAATTGACACAGGGAATATGAGAATGCTACTCGACACTTTGTTGTGCAGCATTCTCATGACAGGTTTTTAATACTCTTTGGGATCCATAAATCATCTGACAAGGACCTAGTTTACTAAAAAGAGATTACTGTGATCAATTTTCTCTGATGAGAATGCATTTTCAAAAGTTCCATAATTTTTTTATTGTTAATACTATGAAATCCATTTTTCACAATGTAATGCACTAGATTTCTCAATCATCTAGTAATCCTACATTCATCAGTTCCACGTGTGTATTTCTTTCTACTGAAAAATAGCCATATTTTTAACGAATCTCATAAAGGTCATGTATCATTTGCTTTTCTAAACACAGTTTAGGTTGATCTGAAAGCAAAAGAAAGAGAAGTTTTCTGATGGAAAACTCAAATAAACTACATCAGATTTCAAATTCACATTGCCTTGAATTTATCTTATATTTAGTGCAATGAAATAGAAATACAACAAAAGATCTTAGGAAGGACAGCAATGCAGAAGCAGACACAAAACCCACATTGTGTGGCGTTACATCAATCTATCATTCAAGGCTGTTGTAGTATGATAGACCCATCAGGTTCCGATAACAGTTTAAATTCAGCAAGGACAACATTTCATGACTAGTAGTAATTTAATTTTGGAACAATCTAAATTAATTGTTGGTAGTAAAATGGACGTCTCAGATTCTGTCACTGTCAATATTGTTGTATTACTTTTTAAGTTAATGTGATTGAACATGATAAATATAAGATTTGTGTTTGAACACGAGAATCAATTCAACAACCATAGATGGCACAGTTCAAGCAATTTCACTGACACAAGCATTCATCCTTTACATACCACCCCAACTTATCTAATCATTTTCTCTGAGACATTAGTATTTACTCTCGCTATTTAACATTCCACCAATCCCAATCCACTCATCAACCCTTCTGTAGACTCAGATCATTTGTGCATGAGTGTAAGGTGAGAGAGTATAAGTTCCGCTGACTCCTCTCTGTTCCACCGATTCTTCACCTGGAAAAGGACGGGAGATCTTGAGAAGCAGGTGCAGATTCAATCCATCCAGGAGGCTTGTGTGTGTGAACGCACCCTTCTCTTCATCTGTGGTTACTGGGCAGAACTCTCCTTTCAATGATTTGCTTCCAAGAAAAAGAAAGAGAACTAGAGAGGAGGAAACCCACGTAACCTATGGGAGGGGGATTGATGATCAGGGAGATGCTGAGGAAGATTTGGCAGTGTTTTTCAAAAAAAGGAAAATGGTAGATGAGAGAAGATCAAGAGAAAGGGTATGGGGATGGAAGAAAAGGAGATGCTGGCGGATGTCTTTGTGATGTTTTTTTTAAAAATGATGATATTGAGAAAGGTGAAAAGAAGATCAGAGGAGGAAGTGGATTTCAACTCTGTTTACATTTAGGATAAAAATAAAGAGAAGGAATAAGGGAAGGGAGAGAGGGGGAAAAAAGTGTGATGATAAAATATTTTTATTGATTTGCTTTTGTTCTTAATAGTTTGTCTCCTGCATATAAAATTTATAAGATATGAAAATTTATTAATTTAGGTAAGGAAAGGAGCAATGGGCATATTCATAGAGTATTAGTGGGCAAGTTATTAAGTTGATTTATTGTATAAATATGACCTAGGTTTATGGTGGTAGATTTAAGTAATATGAATGATGCATGGATTTTTTTTTTGAAAGATGCATGGATTTGTGTTACAATCTAAATGATATGAATAGTGAAAAAATGCTGTTTATTTGACAGTGTACATGATAAATATGTGATTGTGAGAAATGGTTGGCCTTGACATGGAGTTGCAAAAATTGTAATGCTACATTCTTATTGGGAGACACCTAGGAGGATTTTTGCATTTGGAAAGTACAGGAAATTATAGGAAATAGTGAGAAATTTGACTTATTATTTCTCACCATTTCCCATACTTTTCAAAAGTACAAACCCCCTCCCAATGTGAGATTGTACTAGAAGCATCTCACCTCAATGCATTACATCTTTAGTGGAAGGATCATAGTATGGCACTAAAGGTTCCCTTCATATGGTCATTGACAATGTTTGGATTGAAGTAATAATCTTTTCTAGTTGCTTGTGTTTGTTAATGTGAAATCAATTTCTGGTGAAACGAAGCCCAATTTAGTTATGTTCCACCTGTAATCCATAAAAGTACTATGCAAAAAAACTAGATTTATTTCATGTATGATGAAGTTTAATGAACAATTTTTGTCTTCTACTCTAGGATAATGATATTTCTGTTAAATGATTTTGATTTCTTTATTAAGAATTCTATAACATTTCAGTTCAATGATATGTAGACTAATTGTAATATTCACGATGCTATGCTAAGTTATATGATAAGATAAAAGAAACCCTGTTGGAGGAAAACAATTCTTCCTGCCCAATTCTTGAAGAAACATTTCATTCTACATTATAACAATCATCCAGTGATTTACCATCCTGAGACTGACTGTTAAAAATTGGTTGAAAATAGCTCTTTATACTTCATTAGAATTTAGAAAACGCCTTCCCTCTTCCTTAACACCTGTCCTTTGTTGGGTGTCATCTAAGCTCCTTACCAGTGACCAAAGCAGAAGTCTTACATGGTAAATACTTCTTGTTCCTAATTTTCTTCTATTTTTGCATATAAATGAAGAATCCACAGAAAACAGAAAAACAATCTTTGTCTCCTATCAAGCGTATGCACGCCCATCCAATAAGACTCTTTACCATATATGATTTAGATACTTTTTGAAATCATAGAATAACTCATATGAGTTTCCACTCTCACCAAAGGAATCACCAAGTCAACAACAGCAGTAATATCCTTGTGAACCTCCTTAGGACTTCTAAATAACCTTACAATAGATCCGAACATGGTGGCAACCTAAAAATCAAAAGGAAAACCTATGAGATGAATCCAAGCTTGTGATCTTTCTGGGGTACATCATGCAGCCATTCATATTGTCATTCCCTTCGGTGCACCTTTCATTGTGTCATCCACGAGCATGATTCCTTTAGCTGCTCTTCGTAACATACTACATTAGGAAATCTTATAAGAAAAATACCCCAATGGTTTCTTGATCCAACAAGAAAAACACGTCCACTGACCTGGCATGGCATACCACACACCTCGTCAAATACTCCTTTAATTAACTCGCACAATTGAGACCCTACACAATTCCACTTGTGGAACCTCTGCTCAAAGCCCCATTTATCCTAATGAAGCATCCCATGTTTCTTGAGAACTTTCTGGCACACATGACTCTAGTGGCCCACCCAACAGCAGTGCTTTCATCTCACTAAGTTGCAGTAATAAATCATCCAATGTCCGAAACCTAGATGGTGGGGACACTAATCCAATTATCATCAGTCCCCTTGCTCTCTTTCCTCTCTTATCCAATTCCTTTCAACTCACTGTGTTACATAATTTTAACTCTTGTAACTTGTATGTATTGTTCAGTGGGCTGTACTCACCTATGCATAGGATTGGAACACACTAAGGACTAAGGTGTCAATTGCTAGCCAACCCCTTACGTAGTCAGCATGCATTAGATTGTAGTGACATCGATTGTCAATGAGTGTTGACAACATGGACATTTTCTGAATAAATGTGGATTTCTTATCACGTTTCCAACCACCTAATATTGATGAAACATCAATATTTTACCGCAAAGTGCCTAGTTTTAATTTAAAAATGCCCTTCTTCAACTTATCAAACCTGAAACAAAAGTGGCATTTAGAACATGTGCATAACACAAACTGTATTGACACAAATGTATGTAAGAATCCCAGACCGTATATTTGATCTGTTTGAAACAACATATCATATTTTGAAAATGGAATGTCAGTGTTTCATCTATCCTCCTATCCCAATTCCTAATAATTTAATTGTCAGATAGCATTTTTCCATGCATCATCGATACTTTATTTGTTCTTGTCAACCATCAAGCCACGCAACACATGGTCATATCGTAGGAAAAAAAGGTTTTCCTAGTAAGTAGATTTCGTTGAAATTTAATTGTATTTTTTATTAATTTCAAAAAATGATAATACAAAAAGACCGATTTTAAGAATCTTGTCTAGGTTAGCAAAAATGCATACAGTAATCTAATTTCTTAACTATTATTAGCACCTCATCATATGCATTTACTGACACTTAAACAATTCGAGCGAAACGAAGGAAATGTGAAATCAAGAAATTATGTTCATAAACGAAATCCCAGAAGATCGTTCTAATCTAGAAACTAATTTTCAACGTTTGTGAAAAGAACCGATTAAATTAAAAATATAAATAATGCTTCGGTTAGAAGATGCATGAACACATCATTTCTTAGACCTAGCTTGTAAGAAAACAACTACTGAAACCATCAGATTGCTCAATTTATTGGAATGACTGCAGTGTGCTTTGATCGTAAAACAAGAAGACGAGAACGACCCGAAATAACAGTCTTGTATTATCGTATATTTAATCCAAGTAAAGACAACCTGCTGCTTGTCCTGGGGAACGAAGTTCGAGATCAGGATTAGTTCGACGGAGCCGCGATCTGGTGCAGGGCGGCCGCACGGCAAGCCGCGTGGGCAGCTGGAGACGAAGTGGATCCCGTGCGAGCCGGAGAGCGAAGGCCGGAGGAGAGGGCGAGGGCGAGGGCGAGGGAGTGAGGGAGGAAAGCGGCCGGAGCCGTATGGGATCCACACATTTATCGTTCGACTACATGATATATTCATATTTAAAAAAAATATTTATTTTTAAAAAAAATGGTACCGCAAGTGAAAGTTCAAATTCTAAATTTTTGAGTGTCAGATATTATTTTATTAATTAAAAAATAATACAAATACGTCACGGTATTAATATTCTTAATTAAGATAATGAAATA
This sequence comes from Amphibolis antarctica, assembly GCA_024699675.1. NCBI lineage: Eukaryota > Viridiplantae > Streptophyta > Magnoliopsida > Alismatales > Cymodoceaceae > Amphibolis > Amphibolis antarctica. The sequence goes on from JAMKPZ010001278.1 coordinate 77,849, forward strand.
TTCTTAAGCGCTGTTAAATTTTAATATATTTTATCAATTTTACACTAAAAACTGATTTATTTTAGATGTCCGAACAATAAATCTCCTATTTATCCATTAATATCTTTTAAAATTTCACTTCTTTTTATTCCAGAAAACAGAGCAATAGCCGACAGATTTATTTTCATGAAATTTATTATAATATCATAAGTGGTTTATATTACTATGATCTGGAGTTCACATACCTCAATGCAGTTGTTTTTGTATTTTAGATAAATAATTTATTTTTTAAGTTGTAAATGATATGTTGTAAATTATAAGTACTAGTTTACGTTTTACAATTATTTCTACAAAATCTTACTTATTTTGTAAAAATTCGTTTATTAAAAAGACAAAAAATAAGATTTCATTTGAGAATAAGCAGTTCTTATTATTACGTAAATTATCATGTAAATTTTTACTTTATAATTTTCACTCTATGATTATTAAAATTAAGACATCTTGGTTACAAGATAAAACCTATGACTAAACCACATAATTCTAGCAATCCAAACATTGGTTCATCGTTGTAACGTTAATGATATGATTGTAATCATTGTATATAAAAACGAGGAAAGAATGAACACATACCTATTGTAGAAAATATGTATTTAACAATCAACGTTATATATTGTTATTTATATATTGTTATAAAATGCTTACCAATGACATCTGTAATATCTAATGACATAAAAGTAATTTTTTAATGAAACGAAGTAAAATTTCACATTCATGGAACACTTGTTTAACCAAAACTTTTTAAATAGAAAGGACCTACAATTTTCTATCATAAATATAAAGTTGTCAATTAAATCAATTTAACAAATCGTACTTGAATTGGAGTTTTACATTAATACAAACCGTACCCAAGCTAAATTTGTTAATAAGTAATACAATTCAAATATCATCTTTTAATATTTATAAATTATATTAATATTATATCAATTTTTAATAAAATTAAAAAATAATTAAAAATTAAATCTAACACAACCTAATAGAGTCTAAATAGATCATACCTGAGCCCATTGATCAAACATGACATTTATTTTACCACCCTCAACTTTAATTTTTCACGATTATTAAAATTAACTTCCCAGTAAATGAAGTTACAAACAAATCCACCATTTAAAATTAAATAGCAGAAAAGCAAAGGATTAAATAATAATGAAAAAAAAGGAAGACACGCGAAGAAGTGGGATACGGTGGAATGCCCACCTGCGGAATTGATAAAATCAGAAGTATGCACGCGAACCAACCGTGCGAGCGGACTTGATACAAATGAGAAATCATAGCAAGAATGATGCACGCCGGCCACTCAATTTGGGCCCCGGCTCAAAGAATAAAAACTCTACCTGTGGGTTGCTTCCTGATTGCCTACTCGAGTAGTGTTAAATGAAAAACCCATGTCGGTCGCCTGAGTCAGAGTCAGATGGTATAAATTTCTGCAGCGTGTGGTTGGTTAGAGCTGGGTTAGACGTTGGCAGTGGGGAAGCTGCTGCCAGCAGATTGTGTATGCATGCATGTGCTACGAGGAATGCCCCACCCGGGCCTGCAGAGACTCCTGGGGGCTCCCTGGTGGCGATCCAAACTTGTTGGAACCACTTTGCACGGCCGCAACCTTGGGGTATGGCTGCACCCTCACCGTCAACCGCTTGAACCCTGCCGAAGGAGGGCCTCCCGTGCACCCCACAACATCCACTTGGAATCCGTCTTTCCTGCACTCCTCCCTTTGATGTCCATGCTTCGTCGTACATGGGCCACCCTGTTCCACTCCATGACGCCTCCAAGAATGTGGCTTCACCCTCCCCAAACATGGACCTCCCCCAACTGTTTCTGTAGTATGTTTGGAGTGGAAAGAAGGGGCGTTGCCACAGTTTGCATTGCTCAACACGTGGCCTAACTTTGTTAAACGTGAAGAACCACCTTCTTCTTGTTCTTCTTCTTCTTCAGGGCTCTGCCTCTTCAAACGTTTAAAAACCTGTAAAACACACCACAATTTGCACATTCAGCCTACGTAAAGTAGGGTGACAAAAATGTTTTAAAAGCGGGTTACCTACCTATCTTGTAATTCTAAGCAGATTACATAATGCAACAACAAAATCTCAAGCACAAAATGATACCTCATCATTTTCAGGAGAGCATGAGCTTCCTGTGTAGAAAGCAATCTTTCTCTTTATAACACATCTCCGTTTGACCCTAAAAGTCTCAGAATCGGAATCCTCATCTTCCATTATCGATGAAGTATGCATTCTATCTTCCTTGGATGTTGAGCAATTGCCCGATGATGTGATGGAACTTAATGAAAGTTCCTTAACTGAATTCTTCAACATGGGTGAGCTTTCGGAAAGGATTAAAACTTGTTGCTTGTTATCAATCCGCCCATCCGTTTCAGTTACACTGTCGTATTTAATCTCACAGTATGGATTGTATCCATTTTCCTGACAGTAAAGAGATAAATTGATTTGCATAACAGAGTCACCACTTTCCTGTGCCAACTTTTCAGCCTCTTCTAATATTCCATCTTCTTGTTCAAACTTCTTGGCAATAGCTACCAATTCCAAAATATTCTTCCTTGAGAATAAGGCACGACCTCTACCGCATTGGCAGTTCCTAAGCTCAGCTTCTGGGAATCAAGGCGGCAAAAAAAGTTAATGATAATCATCATCATCATCTATATCTAAAAATTACGCAAGGTGATGTGTTCGTACCATGGTGAAGACAAATAGGTTGTTCATAGCAGTTGCAGTTAATATAAGCTACGTAACAGTCACGTTTGCAAATGCTGCACAAGATTGTTCCCTCAGAATCTGAAGACTGACATGAGCAAGCACCTGACTTCATCAGCATCCAATGTACACAATGTTGAAACCACATCAAATGCACAAAAGAAGCTTTCATGAAGCGATATGAACACGAATCTTCACTTGGAAGACATAAACCCCTCAAAAAATGATTATTAAAGTTCACTGCTTCTTTACAGAGAAGTTCCTCGTAAGGAAGAAGTGGTACTCGATCAAGCAGAGCATAGCGATGACTAGCCACAGCCCCTAGTGGAAACCAATCACCTATGGCAAAATTCACTGCTTCGCCACAGTTGAAACCTACAAAAAGAACTTCAAATTTACAGCAGTTCTTTTTAGCAAAAATAACCTAAATTATTCAGACATATATGTACCATGACTAAAGCCTGCATGATAAGCTCTAGGAAATGTGATAACAAATTCTCCAGGATTCTGCACAGCTCTGTACACAGGAACCCCATGCTGTAACAAAATGTTAGGGGGAAACATGGTCGTCTTTCCCAAAAGCAAATCAAAAGTAGCATCATCTCCTTTGGTAGGTAAAATTTCATGAGCATATACAGACTTTTGCACCACCTTCTCAAAGTCCAAGGCCGCATGACCAGGAATGCCATACCAAGTTTTTGATGCTCCACAATGATGATAATTGATGCTATCACCATCAAAAAGAAAAAGAACTCATCAAATTTATGCATATATTAGCACAGGGAAAGAGTCTCGCAAGTACTGTGCATACCTGTAGAGGTAATGATCTTCCACATGCCAGGCAAACATGCTAAACAGCATTCCTATGTAAAGCATAGGATCTGTTACCCCCTAAATGGATCAAAGTAACTACAGAATCAGAAACAAATCCAATATAAAATTTTTCTTACATCAAGCAAGCTTGCAAGAGGAATCCAGTACCGGAATTGAATTCTCCAACAGGCGTAATATGGACTTTGACTGCTGAGACAAATTCTGCCACAAAACATTAAAAGATAACAAACTTTTAGGTATAGGAAACAAATTTATAATAGCTATGGAGAGTTATTAAGCATATGTTTTGACTTTTGATGTTGCGATTAATATTAAATTATCATACCATATGTTCAAAATAAATAAATTACTAAAAGACTAGAAAATATATGACACCAAGGAATGCCAACAGTATACAATAGAATGATGATTAAATGAGTGCTAGCTGGTCCAGCAACAGTAGCAGACAAGAAATGGTATCATTCTTGACAAAACAAATCAATATGTTGAAGATTCCTTGTATAATTTTTAGGCATAAGTCACTCTAATAAGAAATGAGTATATTACTTATATAGATGTGATTTTCTGCAAATATGTATCACCTTCAGATTCCACTTGCTTTTTCCAAGTGGATCAGCAGGAGATGATGAGAAAGCGCTACCATCAACATCACATCCATACTCAACAGACTCCATTTTTCCACATGTTATTTCATGCCAGAACTCCTCTTCCAAAAACCTTGATGAAAGACATCCAACGCTCGAATATCTACGTGAAAATGCTTTATTTGCCATTTTCTCAAAGTCGCGAAATGTATAATACCTGAAAGATTATGCAAAATTATTAGCAGTACAAGAAGATAGCTGACTAAATTTCCTCCAGTTAATGCAATTGCTTTGGTACCTCCCACTCATGAAAAAAATGATTGTATCATCTGAATCCCATTCAGAAAGCCTAAGAGGTTGCACTCTAGTGCTGAACTTGAAACCAGTTTTCTCCTTCATCAATACCTTGCCAGCAGGAACTGAAGCACTCAATGGAGAGATGATCTTACAAATACCTGAGGAACAATGTCGCCAACGAGATAAACATATTAATTACACTAATAGTTCATAATCCATGAAAATATTAATTGGTTAAAAATCAAGAATCAAAATGTGGCAAAACAAATGCAACAAACAGTGTTGAAGCTTCGCCTAAAAAATAGTGAAAATTTATACAGAGCAAAATCCTACACAGAGTTAATGGAATGCCAAGGAAAACTTGTGAAAGACGTATAACATGAAAATAAATAATAATATATGAATGTCTTTAAAACAAAAAAATACAAATACACCTTCATTTAGAAAACTAGAGTGAATAATTAGCAAACACCAAAGGTAAATGTGAATGATGTGACGATTCTATCATTCATGATTCATGTACAATGTGGCATGTTAGTATGACAAGAAAGAATAGTACCAAATTTTGAAGCAACAGGTGCAATCCTCTGTAGATAAGCTAGAGGATTTTCAAACTCCTCTTTTGTTGGAGAAAAGATAGGGCATTCAGGGATCTTGTCTATCCATTCCAAATTACACACATCAAATTTATCCACTTTATGCTTTAAAAATGTATCTCTAACATGAGAAGATCCATGAACGTGAGAAATTCCATCTTCATAAAATCTCATTCCCCAAGAAGAAGCTCTTAAAGAATCCCCCCCACTTCGGGTTAATGTATTAGCAATATCTGTTCCATTAGATGTTCTTCCTGGCTTCATTCGTTGAATCCTTTTCCGCCTGATAATTTCTAACCCACTTCTAGCCTCCTTCAACAACAGACAAGTCCTTCCTTCAACCTGCCAGATTAAAAGTAAGAAAACTTTCACAAATGAATCAATGAAGGATATGTTGACAAAGATAATGGAATGATATTCAAATAGAATGGGTAAACCATTGAACGATAAATAAAAAGAAGTCAGAAATACATCAAGAAACTTTCACAAATGAACTAATGAAGGAAACATTGACAAAGATAATGGAAATGAATTCATATAGAGTAGGTATAGCATTGAACAGAAAATGAAAAGGAAATCAGAACATTTATCTTCCTTTCAACAACAAAAACTTCTTGGAAACTCTAAAAAAAGAAGAGCTACAAATATATTGATTCCAAGATGCTTGATCAAGCAAACTACGCTAGCCGAAGGATCACAGCAAAAGGTTCTAACCCAATTTCACCAAAATTTCTTGAAGCAAAATGCCCACAGGCAATATTGAAGTATACTATATTTTTATCCATATTTTTGCTTACGAGTAGTCTTTCGTAAACTTAGCGTGATGTAGATAGAAACTTCCATATGACATGCTAGAACAATACCCTCAAAACAGAAGAAAATTCGTACCGTTTTTAGTTTGTATCAATACTCACGCAGAGGTGCTACATGTAGAACATACAAGGCGTAAGTGAAGAGAGCAGACGTATATAGAAACAGGGTAGAAAGGGACGGATATTCTATTCAAGCAACATCAAGGAAATCTAACTGTAGAAGAATATTAAGCATTAAGCAATAGACGCGCCAATAATAGAAAAGCACATGCAAGTTTCCATATTTTCTTCCATGCCAATTAGCCAAAAGAAGAAACCTTCTATGGAGGTGGATTTTGAAAAGATAATTCCTCGTGCATCGGGAATGCAACACTGGCAAGAAATTATCCAATCAAATTTCCCAAAATTAAGGCTTGAGAGAAGGGAGACAGAAATTTTCGCAACCTCTTTACGAACATTACGAATTCGGACCGCCCTCTACCGTAAACACCAAAACACGAAACCAAAACAAAAGAGAAGAGAAACCGGCAACCAACTCCTCTCCCACGACGAACTGCGAAATTCGAGATCCCCGGAAAACACCACAACAAAAAAGAAAAAAAAAGCAATATTCTCCTCTTATAATGAAAATGCTAATCTAGAACTGAAAATTCCAAGCTAAGAATGCGGATTGGAACAAACAGGAGAATATGGTTAAAAGGATAGCGAGAAATTGTCGAAACAAATACAAGGCAAACAGATCTGGCGGACCTACCATCTCATCACGCCCTCCGCCACGCAAAACCACCTCCTACTCCGTCTTCCCGAGTTACAGAGAAGGTCCCCGGAGAATCTAATCTCTCCACGAATCAAACCCAGAGTTTGTCTTTCCCATCCAAATCCCCGTCCCACATTCCCTCCCCAACCACCCTTTAATAACAAGCACGGGTAGATATATCCCGCGTTCACAGGTGAAGGCAGGGCCACCGGAATTCCCGAGCCTAAGGCCGGACGGGAGAGGTTTGCGGCGAGGACCCGCGACGGAGTCCTGAAGAGAGAGAAAGAGAGAGAGAGAGAGAGAGAGAGGAAGAAGTCTTCGGAAAGGATAAAACCGAGGAAGGAGCGGATAATTTATACGCGGGAATAAATAGTTAAAATATAAATAAATAACATTTATTAATAAATAAATAGGGAGCGGTAGTTGCGACCCGCGACGATTAGTTCCATGGAACCGCGCTTTGTGCCGGTTCCGTTTCGCAATATCTTGACCAAAACACGATATTAACCAGCCAACCGGTAACAATGCGAGGGGCATTTTGGACATTTACCGGTGTGTTGCGTTAGGACTTGCGTTTTGCAGCCTGCCGTCCGAGTTGCGTCCACGCGGCACGCACGCCCGGACCGAGAGGAACGAGAAGGAGGAGCGCTGAAGCGGTCACGGAAAGTGGACGAGAAACGGCTAGATTGAACTGCCTGCTGCAGCCCTCGGACTTTTCTCTGTGGAATACTCGCCGACGCCGGAGACGGAGACCCCTTCTCTTCCTGTCACGGAAAGAAAAGAAGTTTTGGAGATTTACAGGACACGAGGAAGGTCGGCACTCGGCAGGTCGGGGCGAGGGGAAAAAATGTTTGTCGAAGTGTTTTAAATTTTTTTAAATAATTGAAGTGTGACCCCTTTTTTTTTGAAATTATTAAAAAAAAAGAGGATTCTGTAAAAGAAAATTAACGTTGACGAAAAGAAATGATTTCGGACACGTGTCGATGCTTTGCCGTCTGATGTGGTCTTGTCAGGTGAGCAGTTGGGGTTTTTTACGCGGGAAACGAGGCAACGGCGAGCAGTGGCAGCCCATTATTTCCATCGGGTACATTTTAAAATTAATCTTTTTTAAAAAATAAAGCTTTATTAAATATAAAAAATATAATTCAAAAAATAGATAAATGATGTAAGTGTGAAACTACAAAAGTTACGGTAAAATCGAGAGAATTTCGATAAGTTTTAAATATATAACGGAAGGAGTCAAACAAAACCGATGACATAAGAAGTCTGCAAAAGTAGTAACGTCAAGGATGACAGGTTTCTAAAATTAAAATTTGTGAATGATATAAAACTAATTATCATATTTTTAAATTTTATGTAAAAAAATCTTTTAAACCTTTCACTTTTTTAATCTTCTTTATCATTTTCTAATTTTAAAATTTATATTCAAAAAAAAATGAAATTTTAGATTAAAAAATAATTTAAGTTGTGGTTATGAAACTTTCAATTACGTACTTACATTGTGTATGATTCAAGTAATATAACTCACGATTTATATGGATAGCGATAATTGTATTTTTATAAAAAAATTTGTCATATAAAATAATATATATTAATTAACTGGTAGATAATTATCGGTTTAATCAATTTTTAATGTAACATGCAATTTAAAAGCATGGTATTTTAAAAAATGTATGAATATTACAAAGAATTATAAAATCTACAATTAAAAATACATATACAAATATATTAATTGTTTTATAATGATAACTTTTAATTCGTATATTTAAAAACATAACAAATACATAAAAAGCGTAAAATTAAAAATCTTCAAAATTTACCGTTCTTTCAAAAAATAATGTTTCTAATTTTCAATTACCATTTGTTGAAGTTATTCTTTCAAAAATCTGTTATAATATCATTCTTGACTCTAATTAGTTATTCAAAAGAAGTTTATGATCAATTTTAAAATATAAGTAAATAAATAATAATTAAGGTCAACTTCAATTCTTTGTACCATACCGAAATTGATGTACTAGACTATTATAAATCATCGGCAACAACTTCAATACTAAATATGGTCTCAAAAAACTGTTGGTCTTTTATTAACGAATCATTTGAAAATCAAATTTTAAAATAAAATAAATAGGAAAATTTTAATTTTTTTTTTAAA
>JAMKPZ010001279.1:0-41584 GCA_024699675.1 Amphibolis antarctica
AGTAGCCCTTTTAACCAAATTCCTTCCTTTGCGGCCTCAGTCATTGCCATGTATTCTGCCTCTGTAGTAGAAAGTGAAATAGTAGGCTGAAGTGTTGAGTTCTAACTGACAACTGAGTCTGCCACAGTGAAAACATAACCTGTCAAGGAACTCTCCGATGGAACTCTATCGGGCCGGTGACCTCCTAGCTAGTTGCTGTCTAGGGACTCGATGGTTGAGCTGGCCAGCTTCCTGCGTGTCTCAACCGCTGCAGACCCGACCCATCATGTTGGTCGATCTGGGCCATTACGAGAGGCTCGCCTCTAAGTGGACCAGCTCGTCGTCTGGTGGGCGGTCGACCAGGCGCTAGCCCACTGCTTCTACTGCTGCTTCGCCGAGTGTGGCTGCTAGTCCGTCTGCCATGGAGTCGCTGCTCAGCGACTGCTTGCTCACGGCGATGGAGCACCTCAATGCCCGGGACGATGTCCTGGTGCGGATAATGAGCCGTGAGGAATGGTTGGTTGGCCTGTTGGAGCAGATGGAGGCTCGGGAGGCTGCACGGGAGTGTTGGAGGTTCGAGCCCCAGAGGGATAGCGATGAGGATTAGCCTTGCATACTTTTCTGTACTTTAAATAATAAATAATATCAATCTTGCTTAACGAAATTTTTCATATAGACTATGTCCCAAGAATTTGTGTGTGTATGCATGTGAGGTGCGGGGCAGTGATATGGAGAGAGCGTTCGTGCCACGGCAGGAGTGCCGGGTGCTAGCATAAGACGGGTCGTTAAGGCGGTTGCCGGTTGATGGTACCGGGCAACCGGCTATTCCCTCTCCCCATTGGTCAATCTTACCTCTGTGCGATGTGGAGTTTTACCTCTCGTTCTTTCTTTGGAATGTGCTTAGTCATCTTCCCTCTTGTTGACCCCATGCATGAACATACGGATCGGGTGGCAAGCCAACCCGTCGCTGGCAAATCGGTAAGAAAACTCGGCAGGCGGCTCCCCGAAACCCATACTTAAACATATGGATCGGGTGGCTAGTCGGCCCACCATCGGCAAACTGGTAAGAAAACCCGACAGCCGGCTCCCTGAGACCTATACTTAAACATATGGATCGGGTGGCTAGCCGGCCCATCGTTGGCAAACCGGTAAGAAAACCTGGCAGTCGGCTCCCTGAGACCCATACTTAAACATATGGATCAGGTGGCTAACTGGCCTACCGCAGGCAAATCGGTAGAAAAATTGGGCAACCGGCTCCCCCAAAACCCACACTTGAACCGAAGGGACGGGGAACCAGCTGGCCTGTCGCCAGCAAACCGGTAGAAAAACCCGACAATCGGCTCCCCAAAACCCACACTTGATTCTACATAATCGCCTTTGTGTGGTAGCTGGATAGAACCAATTGGTATCCACCTACCATGTAGCGGCAACCGGTTAACTACCCAGAAAGGTAAGCCGAATCAATTAGAAAGATACAATGAGATTTAATCACTTAAATCTCACAATTAATCAATTACGTGGACCACGTGATTGAACCGAGATATACGTCAGGTTCCATCTTTGGATTCCCCCAAAGATGGAAGGTAACCCGTTATAAAAAGGGGGCCTCCCCCTCCCATGAATGCACCCTTCCACCTCTCGGAGAGACGCTCGTTCGGACGTGGGAGACGCTCTTCAAGCATGCTTTCACCCCTTGGAGAAGTCGCCGGTTGGATGTTCTGAAGGAAGAGAGTCATTCGGAGCCCCGACGCCCTCTCACCGCACTAGAGCGAGGACTTCCGATCATCGCCGATGACCCCCTGCAAGTAAGCCCTTCCTTCCTCACCATTTTACGTGTGATTTAACCATGTTTTTCTCAAGCCCCGACCATGCTAGGCCTTTCCCATGCAAGGGAAAGGTCGGAGGACGTGCCCGGGCATCATTCCTTCAAAGACACGTCCAAAGGTACCGACAGCCTCCCTCCCGGTTGGGTGAATCCACCCAGCATGGTCGAGTTCGTTCGATCGCGACCCTTCTGTCGAGTCCGTTTATGTGGAAACTTGTAGTTTCCCAACAGGTTTTACACATTTTATCCGATTTCCGCATATTTTTCCCCAGAGGTGTAAGTCTACCCTCCCGATCCCCCGGAAAGGTTTCCAGGATGACACCATCGGCATGCATCCTTGCCGGTGGCGGCCGCTCGGGCATACGAACAAGTACAACCCAATGGTTCTTGTTTTTGCTGGGAGGTGTAAGTCTACCCTCCCGATGCCCCGGAAAGGTTTCTAGATGATGCCACCGGCATGCATCTTTGCCGGCGGTGGCCGCTCGGGTGTACAAACATGTACGACCCGACAGTTCCTATTTTTCCCAAGAGGTGTAAGTCTACCCTCCCGATGCCCCGGAAAGGTTTCCGGATGACGCCACCAGCATGCATCCTTGCCGGCGGCGGCTGTTCGGGTGTACGAACACGTACGACCCGATGGTTCCTATTTTTCCCAGGAGGTGTAAGTCTACCCTCCCGATGCCCCGGAAAGGTTTCTAGGATGACGCCATCGGCATGCATCCTTGCCGGCTGCGGCTGTTCGGGTGTACGAACAAGTACAACCCAACGGTTCCCATTTTCCCGGGAGGTGTAAGTCTACCATCCCGATGCCCCGGAAAAGTTTCCAAGATGACACCACCGGCATGCATCCTTGCTGGCGGCGGTCGTCTGGGCATATGAACAGATACGACCCGACGGTTCCCATTTTCCCAGGAGGTGTAAGTCTACTCTCCCGATGCCCCAGAAAGGTTTCTGGGATGGCACCATCGGCATGCATCCTTGCCGGCGGTGGTGGTTCAGGTGTATGAAAAAGTATAACCCGTGGTTCCCGTTTTCTGAGGAGGTGTACGTCTACCCTCTCGATGCCCCGGAAAGGTTTCCGGGATGACGCCACCGGCATACATCCTTGCTGACGGCGGCCGCTCGGGCGTACGAGCTTGTACGACCTGATGGTTCCCGATTTTTGGGAGGAGCAAAGCTGCCCTCCCGATGCTCGGAAGAGGCTTCTAGGATGAGGCCACTGGCATGCATGCGTGGCCTTGCCAAGCAGGGAACGTAAATTCTTGTCTCCGGTGAAGGAGGGGGGATGTGACGCAGTATTTGGTACCTTTAGCCGGCTGTCCGGTGGCCCAGTCGGCTGCCTCACCTAACCTTTAGCTCTTCGGCTGAGAGGTTCGTTGGGGTGATCGTTGTGTCTTTCTCTCTCCCGTTTATCATCGAACCCCAAGCAAATTTTCGTATTAGTCGACCCTCACTTGTTTTCACCAGAAGGGACAAGGTTATTCCTCTCGATGCCATGGAAAGTTTTCCAAGACGAGGCCATGTGTGGTTGGACTGACTATCATGGTTTTCCATTTTTAGAGCCGGAGAGAGGCCGGGATTGCCCGGGCTGTCTAGGGGTGCCTAACTCCTTCCCCAACAGTACCCTGAGCCCCGTATCCAGTTCTCTCATATTACACGATTTTACTTGATTCCCATGGTTTTATCGTTTCGATGGTTGAAGGACACTTTCCCATCTGGTTTTCCTTGTTTTCTACCCAAAATTAAGGTGGCGATTCCGTTCAATGAGCCATCCGCCCCACATGGTGATGCGCTCACACAAACACCTTTCAATTCTCTGTACCTCGGCTGGGGAGACTCGCTGCGGATGATAGCCAGATGAAAGAGAGGGTACAGATTTTTGGCGACTTCGCTGGGGAGACTCGCTGCATTTTATCGATTAAGTGGCTCAAACTCTCGCTCGTACGACTCTTATGTAGTCTGTATTTTGTTTTTTCATTAGGATTTTTAGCATTTGCTAAGCGAAGCCTCTTTCAAATGCATTGATTCTCGTCGCAAACCCCTGCAGATTCTCATCGCAGACCTTTGCCGTTTGCAAGTTCCGGACCCCGCTGGCTCCCCTTGTCCAGACCCGTTCGCAAGCAAGAGCCATGGGCACCGGTTCCGCCACGACATCCGGATCGTCCCCTTCCATCACGGCAGCAGCCTCTGTGCCGTTGGCTGACTCCCGCACGGAACACCAGCCCGTCCTACCAGTCGCCCTCAAACACCAAGGGCATAGGAAGGGCCGACGCCTTCCTGCCACCTCGATCGGGACACTTCGAGCAGACCCTCCTGGCTCACTAGTTGGCACACTACCAACAGCAAGGGATTGGTTCAGCAATCCCACCTAGGCCAACCATCTGTGTCCCGGAGAGGCTGCACACTAAAGAATACGATGTTGTCACCACTCCTGTTGGAGGCCCATTCTTCCAGCCGCCACTACTGTCGCCCCGGTGCCAGACTTTTAAGGGCAACTACTGCAGAGGATAGCCGAACTGGAGGCATCCTTCCAGAACATGAAGTTCGGCCCACCAGAACCCTCCTGTGCCTTCCAGAACCTCTGTTTCTATCCAAAGGCAATGCTCCCTCCTAACTTCAAGATGCCCGAACTGGTTAAATACAACGGGCACGGTGACCCTCGTGCACACCTCCAGGCTTTCTACGGAGACATGGCGGCACTGCAACACGAGGAGAAGCTCCTCGACCGGCTATTCCAAAAGTCCCTCCAAGGACCTGCACTTTCCTAGTACATGTCTTTGGATTTGATGAAGATCTACACCTGGGAGCAGTTGGCGTACATGTTCCAGGAATAGTACGCGTACAACTTAGACCTGGCACCAAAGTTGGAAGATCTCTGTTGCCTCCGCCAACGTGAGAATGAGCCGTTCAGTGGCTACGTTGGCAAGTGGCAGGCCCTGGCATCCCAAATCCGGGACTAACCCACTGAGGAGGACTCTCTGGACATGATTGTACAGGGTGCTCAGCCGTCACTGGCAGCACTCCTATGCATTCAGTCGTACTCAACCTTCTCCTAATTAATCAAAGCCGGCAGCCACCTGGAGGGATTCCTGAAGTTGGGGAGATTCTCTGCCCATACATTTGGGGCCAACACTGGGGGAAACATACGTCCCCGGCTGCCAGCCATAGGCGACAACACGGGGAACAACCGCAGCTCCCAGAGGAACGACAACGCGTGGCTGTCTCTCGTGATCGTCATGACAACCGCGCCACCACCATACCAGCCGCAGCAGGTATACGCCCCGACCTAGGAGTACCATCCGCCGGCAATCACCCCAGTTCAGCAGCCGATCTACACCACTCAAACAGCCCTAGAGGCCTAAGGCTCCACACCCGGCAGCCGCATCCGAGCTATCGGCTCGCCAACAATGGTAGGCAACACCCCAGACGTCCTCTCGGCAAAGGAACCAGGGGCAAAACGGTGGTCAAATAGGCGTTAACCCACAACGCCCTGTTTAGCAGCAATAGCGGGAACCACGCCAGCCACCCCCGCAGCCATAGCAGCCACGCGTAATAGAATACACGCCACTCTCAGAACCACTGAGCCAGGTATTCCGTAGGGCCCAGGCGTTGCTCATGCTCCCTCCTATCAAACCACCCCCGGCTATTCTTCCCGCCTGGTATAACTCGCAGCACTACTGCAAATACCACAGATCTACTAGCCACGCAACGGACCACTACCGGACGCTAAGATAGGTTATCCAACGCCTTATCAACTTGGGAACCATCGAGCTTCAATAGCCTCCCATATCTCCTGAACTGAGCCAGCAGACTTTCCCGAATCATATGGGAAACTCCTAGGTGAGCACTATCTTCTTGGGTGCCCGAAGATGGCATCCGCTCGAGGGGTTCTAGCATATGCAGCTGGTTTCCACATGTCCGACCAGACACAGACAAGGGACAAAGAGATCCCTCCCTTCGGCATGGCCGTTGGAAGCTGGGACCCCCTGCCTGAACCCGATCAACCTCATCTGTCTAGCCATCCACCCACTGACGCTTGAGGAACTCTAGCCATACTACCAGCAACTCCAGTCCTCCATCGTCACAATTAACAGCCACTGAAGGAGGAGGAAGCCTTCACGACCTACACCACAACAGGTGCCATCCCCATCTTCAGGAAAACTCTTTGACCATCCTGACTCAACCCAAGGTGATTCTCTACTCACCAGCCGCCCCGGTCAAGGCGGTCATCCCTACGGTGCCTCCCATCCCGATGGCCTCAACAGTCGACTTTACTTCCCTAACCGACATTCCAACCAGCACGGTCGCTCCAACAGTTGCAACACTAGTGCCACTCCAAGCCCACCCGGTAAAGCAGCAATTCACGCCTGTGACCGGGCCATCCCCTCCAACCGCACTCACTTTCGAACAGGATAAAGGCAAGGAGGTAGTCGTCTCTCCCGCTCCCATCCCATTCTCACAACAGGCGTCTGCATGTACGGATATAACCAGGTCCGGCCAGGCATATCAACGAAAGTCGTGCCCTGGAGGGATCTCCATCTAGGGAGTGCTAGGCCAGACATCGACCGATAGCCGTCCACCGGCTGCCGCCTCATCAATGTCGGCTACCACCTTGTCAGCACCGGTCGCCCAGTCACTGCCACCCCTGGACCTATCAATCCAGCTGCAAGGAATACGGGCGGATATCTCACTGTGGGATCTACTTTGGTCCTCTATCGAGCATCGGGAAACCCTCCTCAAGGCACTGCAGATGGCGAAGGTGAACCAAGGTCTCGCTCCCGGGGCCATAGAAGGAATGGTGGCCATGGTGACAGTCCCCTCCTTCGTCTATTTCTCAAATCTAGACCACTCACCGGTTGGGACTGACCATAACCTGTCCTTGTACATCCGAGTACAACACAAGGACCTCTGCATCCCCATGGTCATGATCGACGATGGGTCCGGGCTAAACCTGTGCCCACTACAAGTCCTGCACAAGTTGGGGATCAAAGAACAATACTTGCTCCCCACCGACCGGGTAATGAGAGGATTCGATGGCACTCTTCACAAAGCCAAAGGTGAGGTTGTCCTTCCCCTAGTCATCAGACCGACAGCCTTCGAAGTTCTAGTGCATGTGGTGGACATTTCCCCAAGCTACAATCTCATCTTGGGCTGCCCGTTTCTCCACCAAAATGCCATCCTACCTTCCACTCTTCATAGGATGCTTAAGTTCCTATGGAAGGGGGAGGTCAACGTCATACTAGCGGAGAATTACTACCACCCAGGACAATCTGTGGCTACTTTGGCATCTTCTGGGTCGCAACACTCGACGCCGGAGTCGACTGCCACCTCATCATCGGGTCTCCAGAACCCAATCGCCTTCGACTATCTGTCCCGGCGCATGGAACCTTGGGAGGAAAACCCACAGCCAGACCAAGAGCCAGAGGACGATTTGCTACAATTGTTTGGAGAATCTCCGGTATGCACCAGGGATCCAACCCTTCACCAACCTCCCTCGCCATCGCCCATTCTACAGGGAGGAACTGTGGAAATGGACGTTGTGTCTGACTAGTTTGTGCAAGGAAAGGGGACGGCAAGGTGCGCTCCTTCCCCCTCTCCTTCCCCCTCTCCTTCCACCTAGCACAGCAACACCCACCAAATGACCAAGGTGGGGACACTCTAGGCTTGTAGGTCATCAAAGTCAAGAGGCAAGCTTGATGGCTTCCAGGTGACTCACACCGGAACCCGTTCCTTCAACAACAGGGCTTGGCATCCCACGCACAAGTCAACCAAGACTTGGCAATCATACCAAGTATTTCGCTCGGCACAGTGGACAACCGATCCTCCAGGCACTAGTCCGATCAGCCAGAAATCATCAACTCACAATAGGGGCACCGCATCATGGACTTAGGATGGCCAGCCTACTCAATCTGGGCAACATCCTCCATAAACAGAAAACTGGCCAACATCACTATTCACCCCATGCTTAAAAGGGGAATTACCCAGCTTACCTCCGGCAAGCCGCTTCAAGGAAGCGGCACCCGAATCCCGAAAAACCCACATTTGGTGACAAGTTGGGGGGATGGAGCCGGCAAGCCGCTTCAAGGAAGTGGCACCTGGATCCCCAAAAACCCACATTTGGTGACAAATTGGGGGGGATGGAGCCGGCTTGCCGCCGGCAAGCCGCTTCAAAGAAGCGGCACCCGGATCCCCAAAAACCAACATTTGGTGAGAAGTTCGGGGGATGGAGCCGACTTGCCATCGGCAAGCCGCTTCAAGGAAGCGGCACCCGGATCCCCAAAAACACACATTTGGTGAAAAGTTGGGGGGATAGAGTCGGCTTGCTGTCGGCAAGCCGCTTCAAGGAAGCAGCACCTGGATCCCCAAAAACCCACATTTGGTGAAAAGTTGGGGGGATGGAGCCGGCTTGCCAATGGCAAGCCGCTTCAACGAAGCGGCACCCGGATCCCCAAAAACGTACATTTGGTGAAAAGTTGGTTGGATGGAGTCGGCTTACCGCCGGCAAGCCGCTTCAAGGAAGCGGCACCCTGATCCCCAAAAACCCACATTTGGTGAAAAGTTGGGGGGATGGAGCCGGCTTGCCGCTGGCAAGCCGCTTCGAGGAAGCGGCACACGGATCCCCAAAAACCCACATTTGGTGAAAAGTTGGGGGGGTGGAGCCGGCTTGCCACCGGCAAGCTGCTTCAAGGAAGCGGCACCCGGATCCCCAAAAACCCACATTTGGTGAAAAATTGGGGGGATGGAGCTGGCTTGCCGCCGGCAAGCCACTTCAAGGAAGCAGCCCCCGGATCCCCGAAAACCCACATTTGGTGAAAATGATCAGGGGACCAGCCGGCCTCCGCCTACCACGTAGCGGCTGCTGGTTGGCTACCCAAGAAGGCAAGCTGAATCAATCAAGGAAATACGATGGGATTTAACCACTTAAATCTCGCAAATCAATCAATTACGCGTGCCACATAATTAAACCTGAAATCACACCGCCTTCCATCTTCGGGTGCCCCAAAGAAGGAAGGCGACCCTTTATAAAAGAAGGGGCCTTCCACCCATTTTAGGGAGGACTCTCTTGTGAGGAAAAGGGAGACAGGCTCTGGAGAAAAAGGCTAGCACCATGTTCGGACGCTCGGGGAAGACGCCAGCCAAAGGTTTTGAAAAAGTAGAGTAGCTTGAGGCCCTGACGCCTTTTCGCCGCACCAAAGAGAGGACTTCCGATCCTCGCCAAAGACTCCCTGCAGGTAAGTTCTTCCAACCTCACCGTTTTCCCGCATGTCCTTACGATATTTTCTTGAGCCCGACCATGTAACCCCTTCCCCATGCAAGGGAATGAGTGGAGGACGGACCCGAGTATCATTCCTTCGGAAATACGTTCGAAGGTATCGGTGGCCGCCCTCCCAGCCCGCGTCAATCCACCCGACCCGCGACCCTTCTGTTGTGACTTTTTACATGGAAACTCTAAATTTTCCAGCCGACTTTACGTGTTTTTACTCGATCTCCACATATCCTTTCAGGGAGGCGTAGGTCCACCCACCCAATGCCCCGAAAAGATTTCTGAGATGACGACGCTGGTAAGGAAGCTGGCTGTGGCCGTTCAGGTTTACGAACACGTACAACCCAATGGTGCTCGTTTCTTTTTCGGGAGGCGTAAGTATACCCTCCCGATGCCTCAGAAAGATTTCCGGGATGATGCCGCCGGCAAGGAACCCGGCGGTGGCCGTTCGGGTGTACAAACACGTACAACCCGACGATGTCCATTTCTTTTTCGAGAGGCGTAGTCTACCCTCCCAATGCCCCAGAAAGATTTCCGGGATGACACCGTTGGCAAGGAAGTCGGCGGTGGCCGTACGGGTGCACGAACACGTATAACCTGACAGTGTCTGTTTCTTTTCCGGGAGGCGTAAGTCTATCCTCCCGATGCCCTAGAAAGACTTCTGGGATGGCGCCGCCGGCAAGGAAGTTGGCGGTGGCCGTTCGGGTGTACGAACACGTATAACCCGACGGTGTCCGTTTCTTTTCCAGGAGGCGTAAGTCTACCCTCCCGATTCCCTGGAAGACTTCCGGGATGATGCCGCCGGCAAGGAAGCCGACGGTGGCAGTTCGAGTGTACGAACATGTATAACCCAACGGTGTCCATTTCTTTTCCGGGAGGTGTAAGTCCACCCTCCTAATGCCCCGGAAAGACTTCCGGGATGACGTCGCCGGCAAGGAATCTGGCGGTGGCCGTTCGGGTGAACGAACACGCACAACCCGACAGTGCCCATTTCTTTTCCGGGAGGCATAAGTCTACCCTCCCGATGCCCCGAAAAGACTTGCGGGATGATGTCGCCGACAAGGAAGTCAGTGGTGGCCGTTCGGGAGTACGGACACGTACAACTCGATGGTTCTTGTTGAAACCCCCATGCTTTAACAAACATCCTTCCACAGACAGTTCGGCGGCAAGCCGGTACAAACAATCGGCCACCAGTTCCCCGAAAACGTATCTTTACACAGACAATTCGAGGAACCAACCGGCTTGCCGACGGCAAGCTGGTACAAAAAATCGGCCACTGGTTCCCCGAAATCCCATCTTTACTCAGATGATTCGAGGAACCACCCAGCTTGCTGCCGGCAAGCTGGTACAAATAACCGGCCACCGGTTCCCCGAAAACCCATCTTTACATAGACGGTCCGGGGAACCACCCGGCTTGTTGGCGACAAGCCGGTACAAACAACCGGTCACCGGTTCCCCGAAAAGCCATCTTTACACAGACAGTCCGGGGAACCACCCGACTTGCCGCCGACAAGCCGATACAAACAACCGGCCACCAGTTCCCTAAAACCCATCGTTGCGCAGATGGTTCGGGTAATCAGTCGGCCTGCCTCTAGCGAACAGATATAAAAACCGGTAGCCGGTCCCCGATCTTCGAGAAATGTAAGTCTACATTCCTGATGCCCTAGAAAGATTTCCGGGATGTCGTCTCCGGTGTGCATTCTTGCCGGCCCCGGTCAAGTAATAATGCAAGTTCTTATCTCTATTATGGAAATAGGATGCGGAAGTCGGTATATCCAATCGGCTGTCTAGCGGCCCCGAGGAAAGGTTACATATGGCTAGAATGACTATAGTAGTTTTCCGTTCTAGAGCCGGAGAGAGGCTGGGAATGCCCGAGCTATCTGCGGGTGCCTAACACCTTCCCCAATAGTACCCTGAGCCCCATATCCAGTTCTCTCATGTTACATGATTTTACGTGATTCCTGTGGTTTTATCGTTTCGATGGTGGAAGGACACTTTCCCCATCCGGTTTTCCTTGTTTTCTACCCAAAAATAAGGTGGCGACTCTGTTCAATGAGCCATCCGCCCCACGTGGTGATGCGCTCACACAAACACATTTCAATTCTTTGTACCTCGGCCCATCCGCCGGTGGGGCCGGTGGAAACCCGTGGGCTTCCGGGTGATAGCCGAATGAAAGAGAGGGTACAGATTTTTGGCAACTCCGCTAGGGACATTCGCTACGTTTTATTAATTAAGTAGCTCAAACTCTCGCTCGTATGGTTCTTGAGTAGTCAGTATTTTATTTTTTCCTTAGGATTTTTAACATACTTGTTGCATTTGCTAAGCGAAGTTGCTTTCAAATGCATTGAACCATATCACCCTTGTTTTGGTTTCCCTTGCAGATCTTCACGGACCTCTGCCCTACAGGTTCCAGACCCCGCTGGCTCCCCCTGTCCTGACTTGCTCACAAGCAAGAGCCATGGCCACCGGTTTCGCTACGGCTTCCGGATCATCCCCTTCCGTCACCGCGGCAACTTCTGTGCCGTTGTCCGTGGTCTTCGACCCACCACCTCCTGTTGTCCCCCAGATGAACTTCACCAGGCCCGTCATCATGCCTACTGGGACCTCGGACCAACCAAGGGTGCCAAATCTGTCTACCGCTGTAGCATTCGACAATGCCACAGTGCATCCTGCGCCATCGGCTTCTCCGGCCACTGAAACTGAAGGTAACAGGTTGGCTCCCATACGGAACACCGGCCTATCCTACCAACCACCCTCGAACACCGAGGGCATAGGAGCAACCAACGCCTTCCTGCCACCTCAACCGAGACATTTCGAGCAGACCCTCCTGGCTCATCAGTTGGCGCGCTATCAACAACAAGGGATTGGTTCCATAATCCCCCCCAGGGCAACCATCCGTGTCCCAGAGAGGCCACACTCAGAAGAATACGATGTCGTCACCACTCGCGTCGCCGACCCATTCGGCCCTCCACCACTCCAGCCGGCAACCGCCACCGCTGCCGCCCCGGTGCCCGACCTACAAGGGCAACTAATGCAGAGGATAGCTGAACTAGAGGCGTCCTTCCGGAGCATGAAGTCCGGCCCATTGGAACCTTCCTGTGCCTTCCAAAACCTCTGTTTCTATCCCAAAGCGATGCTTCCTCCCGATTTCAAGATGCCCGAACTAGTTAAATACAACGGGCATGGGGACCCTCGTGCGCACCTTCGAGCCTTCTGCGGGGACATGGCAGCACTGCAACACGAGGAGAAGCTCCTTGTTCGACTGTTCCAGAAATCTCTCCAAGGACCTGCACTTTCCTGGTACATGTCCTTGGACTGAAGTAAAATCTACACCTGGGACCAGCTGGCGTACATGTTCCAGGAACAGTATGCGTATAACTTAGACCTAGCACCAAAGTTGGAAGATCTCTGTTGCCTTCGCCAACGTGAGAACAAGCTGTTTAGTGGCTATGTCGGTAGGTGGCGGGCCCTGGCATCCCAAATCCAGGAGAAACCAGCAGAAGAAGACTCTCTAGACATAATTGTACAAGGTGCCCAACCATCACTGGCGGCCCTTTTATGCATTCAGTCGTACTCAACCTTCTCCCAGTTAATCAAAGCTAGTAGCCGCCTGGAAGGATTCTTGAAGTCAGGGAGGTTTTTGGCTCTTCCATACGGAGCCAGCCCCGGAGGAAACGCACATCCCCGACCATTGGCCCCGGGCGATAACATGGGGAACAACCGCGGCCCCTAAAGGAGTGACAACAACCGTTCGGCTCACGTGGCTGTTGTGGCAACAGCACCACCACCATACCAACCGCAACAGGTATACGCCCCAGCCCAGGAGTACCATCCGCCGGCAATCACCCTGGTTCAACAGCCGGTCTACACCACTCGAGCAGCCCCGAAACAACAACCTTGGAGGCCCAAGGCTCCACACCCAGCAACCGTATTCGAGTTGCTGGCCTGCCAACAGTGGCAGGTAACGTCCCCGACAACCTCTCGACAAAGAAACTAGGGACAAGGAGGAGATCGCCCAGGCATTAACCAACAACGCCCCGATCAGCAACATCGTGGGCCACGCCAGCCACCCCCGCAGCCGCGCATTACAGAATACACGCCGCTCTCTGAACCGCTATGCCAGGTATTTCATCGAGCCCAGGCACTGCTCACACTCCCCCCTGTCAAACCACCTCCAGCTATTCTTCCTACCTAGTACAATTCATAGCAGTACTGGGAGTACCACCGATCCGCCGGCCATGCCACAGATCATTGTCAGATGTTGAGACAAGCTATTCAGAGGCTTATCAACTCGGGCACCATTGAGCTTCAACAGCCTCCCGTACCCCCAGAGCTGGGCTAGCATACCTTCCCAAATCATGCAGGCAACTCCCAGGTCAGTGCTATCTTCCTAGGTGCCCGAAGGAGGCACCCGCTCGAAGGGTTCCGGCAAGTACAGCTAATTTTTGCCTACCCAACTGGGCACAGACAAGGGACAAGAAGATCCCTCCCTTCGGTACGGCCACTAGACGCAGGAACTCCCTAGCTAAACCCCATCGACCTCATCCGTCTAGCTAACCACCCGCCGACGCTTGAAGAACTCCTGCCGTACTATTAACAACTCAAGACCTCCATCTTCACCGTCAGCAGCCACCGAAGAAGGAGGAAGTCTTCAAAGCCTACGCCACAATAGGCGTCATCCCCACTTGTAGGAAAATTCTTCGTTCGGGTGGCGCCTACGGTTTCCGCGTCAAAAGAATCGGTTGCCGCATCAAGGGAACCGGCTGCCGGGACGACCACACAAGCTTAGCCCAAGGTAATTCTTTACTCACCTGCTGCCCCAGTCAGGGCAGTCATCTCAGCGGTACTTCCGAGCCCCAAGGCCTCAACCGTCGGCTTTGCATCCACGACCGACACTCCAGCCGGCACGGCCTCTCCAGCGGCTGCAATGTTGGTGCCACTCCAAGCACGCCTAGCAAAGCAGCAGCTCACCAAGCCCTCCCCTCCGGCCATGCTCACTTCTGAACAACATAAAGGCAAGGGGATAGAACAGCCGTCCACATGTACGGCTATAACCAGGTCGGGCCAGGTGTATCAGCCACAGTCGCGCCCCGGAGGAATCTCCATCCCGGGAATAGCAAGACAAACTTCAACTGGTAACTCACCACCGGTTGCTGCTTTAGCAGGGCCGACAGCTGCCTCCTCAGCACCGGCCATCCAGTCGTTGCCACTCCTGAACCTGTCAATCCAGTTGCAAGGGATACGGGCAGACATCTCTTTATGGGACCTGCTCCGATCCTCTACCGAGCACCGGGAAACCCTCCTCAAAGCACTACAGGTGGCCAAAGTGGACCAAAGTCTCGCTCTCGGGGCCATACAAGGAATGGTGGCCACAGTAACAGTCCCCTCCTTCGTCTACTTCTTAGATCTAGACCTCTCACTGGTTGGGATCGATCACAACCTATCCTTGTACATTCAGGTGCAATACAAGGACCTCTGCATCCCCATGGTAATGATCGACGATGGATCCGATTTAAACCTATGCCCGCTACAAGTCTTGCACAAGCTGGGAATCAAAGAGCAAGACTTGCTCCCCACCGACCGGGTGATGAGAGGGTTCGATGGCACTCTGCACGAAGCCAAAGGTGAAGTCGTCCTCCCCCTCGTCATCGGACCAGCCGCCTTCAAAGTTCCTGGGCCGCCCGTTTCTCCACCAAAATTCCATTATGCCTTCCACCCTTCATAGGATGCTTAAGTTCCTATGGAAAGGGGAGGTCATCGTCATAGTCACGGAAAATTACTACCACCCAGGACAATCCGTAGTAGCTATGGCGTCGTCCGGGTCACCGCACCCGACACCGAAACTAGCTGCCGCCTCACCACCAGGTCTCCAGAACCCAAATGGTTATGACTATCTGTCCAGACGCATGGAGCCCTGGGAGGAAAACCTGCAGCCAAATCAGGAGCTAGAGGACGGCCTGCTGCTACTGTTCAGAGATCCAACTCTTCACCAACCTCCCTTGCCAGTGCCAATCCTACAGGGAGGAATTTCGGAAACGGATGTAGCGTCCGATTGGTTTGTACAGGGAAAGGAGATGACAAGGTGCGCTCCTTCCCCCTCTCCTTCAAACTAGCACCGCAGCACCCACCTAATGACCTAGGTGGGAACACTCCAGGCTTGCAGGTCATCAACATCAGAGGGCAAGCCTGATGGCTTCCGCGCGACTCACGCCGGAACCCGCTCCTCCAACAGCAGGGCTTGGCATCCCACGCACAAGTGCGCCGGTAGCTGCGTCCTCAGCAGCCACTGACTTGGCAACCCAATCAAGTCAATCGGGGCTTGGCAATCATACCAAGTCTCTCACTCGACACAGCAAACCACCAATCCCTTGGGCACCGGGCAGATCAACCAGAAATCTCCCACCACCAATGGGGACCCCGCATCACGGAGTCAGGACAGCCGACCTACTTAGTCTGGGCAACGTCTTTCAAAGCACTAGCCAACACTCTGGGATAGAACTAGGGGCATTCTGCCCCTCCCCTCAAGCCAGTGAACGAGACCGGCCTATTGCATTCTCGTTCGAAACTCCACCCAATTTCTGCCTCCCATCTACCTGGCAACCGGTTCCTCCCACTAGGGCAGAACTAGGGGCATTTTGCCCCTCACTCTCTGTGGATGCTTGGCAGCCAGAATAAATGATGAGGCCCGATGACACAACACCTTGGGAAGACGAGTACGGAAAGTCCACCATTGTCCTATTTGAAGCACTTCTGAGGTCCATCACTACCTCGAACCGGCAGCTGGTTCACCTACCTGGCACCTAGCTAGAAAACCACAGGCACCGCTCCCGCCAAACCCATCGTCCAGCACCCTTCCAGCTTGAAGGTCAACAAGCCGCTGGAGACGTTGACGGCCCGAGTCTACGGGCATAGCATCTACTGATGAAATTGAACTTGTAAACCTTGGGAATGAACAACATAGAAAAGAAACAAAAATTAGCAAAGAGGTTCCCGAGCCCTACCGGCAACAACTCCTCACACTCCTGCGTGAATTTGTGGAGGTGTTTGCATGGGATTATGAAGACATGCCCAGTTTGGATGAATGGGTAGCAGTCCACTGACTGCCACTCCAATCGGAAGCCCGACCTGTGAAACAAAAACTCGACGGATGAGATAGGAATGGGCACAGAAGCTGAAGGAAGAAGTCCACAAATAGTTGAATGTCCGATTCCTTTAGCCTGTCTTCTACCCAGAATGGGTGGCAAACATGGTACCCGTCCCAAAGAAAGATGGGTGGGTACGCATGTGCATCGACTACCGGGACCTCAACAAAGCCAGCCCCAAGGACGACTTCCGGCTGCCACACATAGACGTCTTGCTAGATGATGTTGCCAAGTACGGAGTATACTCTTTCATGGATGGATTCTCTAGATACAACCAAATCCTCATGGCAGAAGAAGACAAGGAGAAGACTACATTCACAACCCACATTTGGTGACAAGTTGGGGGGGATGGAGTCGGCTTGCCGCCGGCAAGCCGCTTCAAGGAAGCGGCGCCCAGATCCCCAAAAACCAACATTTGGTGACAAGTTGGGGGGATGGAGCCGGCCTGCCGCTGGCAAGCCGCTTCAAGGAAGCGGCACCCAGATCCCCAAAACCCACATTTGGTGAAAAGTTGGGGGGATGGAGTTGGCTTGCCGCTTCAAGGAAGCGGCACCCGGATCCCCAAAAACCCACATTTGGTGAAAAGTTGGGGGGATGGAGCCGGCTTGCCACCGATAAGTCACTTCAAGGAAGCCACACCCGGATCCCCAAAAACCCACATTTGGTGAAAAGTTGGCTGCTGGTTGGCTACCCAAGAAGGCAAGCCGAATCAATCAGAGAAATACGTTGAGATTTAACCACTTAAATCTCGCAAATCAATCAATTACGCGGGCCGCATAATTAAACCCGAAATCACGCCGCCTTTCATCTTCTGGTGCCCCAAAGAAGGAAGGCGACCCCTTATAAAAGAAGGGGCCTTCCACCCATTTGAAGGAGGACTCTCTTGGGAGGAAAAGGGAGACAAGCTCTAGAGAAAAAGGCTAGCACCACGTTCGGACGCTTGGGGAAGATGCCGGCCAAAGGTTCTGAAGAAGGAGACCAGCTCGGGGCCCCAACGCCTTTTCTCCGCACTGGAGCGAGGACTTTTGATCCCCGCCAACGACTCCCCTTAGGTAAGTTCTTCCACCCTCGCTGTTTTCCCGCACATCCTTACGATATTTTCTCGAGCCCCAACCAAATAACCCCTTCCCCAAGCAAGGGATCGAGCGGAGGACGGACCCGAGTATCATTCCTTCAGAAACATGTCCGAAGGTACCAGTGGCTGCCCTCCCGGCCGCGTGAATCCACCTAGCCCAGTCGAACTCGTTTCAGTCGTGACCCTTCTGTCAGGTCTTTTTACATGGAAACTCTGAGTTTCCCAGCCGACTTTACGTGTTTTTACCCGATCTCCACATATCCTTTCCGGGAGGCGTAAGTCCACCCTCCCGATGCCCCGAAAAGATTTCCGGGATGACGCCGCCGGCAAGGAAGTCAGAGGTGGCCGTTAGGGTGTATGAACACGTATAACCCAACAGTGCTCGTTTCTTTTCCAGGAGGTGTAAGTCTACCCACCCGATGCCCCGAAAAGATTTCTGGGATGACGCCGCCGGTAAGGAAGCCGGTGGTGGCCGTTCGGGTGTACGAAAAAGTATAACCCGATGGTGTCCGTTTCTTTTCCGGGAGGCGTAAGTCTACCTTCCCGATGCCCTAGAAAGATTTCTGGGATGACACCGCCAGCAAGGAAGTCGACGGTGGCCGTTCGGGTGTATGAACACGTATAACCCGTCGATGTCCCTTTCTTTTCTGGGAGGCGTAAGTCTACCCTCCCGAAGGTACCGGTGGTTGCCCTCCCGGTCAATGTGAATCCACCCGGCCCGGTCGAACTCGTTTCAGTCGCGACCCTTCTGTCAGGTTTTTTTACATGGAAACTCTGAGTTTCCCAGCTGGCTTTACGTGTTTTTACCCGATCTCCACATATCCTTTCTGGGAGGCGTAAGTCCACCCTCCTGATGCCCCAGAAAGATTTTCAAGATGACACCACCGACAAGGAAGTCGGCGGTGGCCGTTCGGGTGTACGAACACGTATAACCCAACGGTCCCCGTCTCTTTTCCAGGAGGCGTAAGTCTACCCTCCCGATGCCTCGAAAAGATTTCCGGGATGACGTCGCCGGCAAGGAAGCCGGCGGTGGCTGTTCGGGTGTACGAACACGTATAACCCGACGGTGTCCGTTTCTTTTCCGGGAGGCGTAAGTCCACCTTCCCGATGCCCCGGAAAGACTTCTGGGATGACGCCGCCGGCAAGGAAGCTGGCGATGGCCGTTCGGGTGAACGAACACACACAACCCGATGGTGCCCGTTTCTTTTTCGGGAGGCGTAAGTCTACCCTCCCGATGCCTCGAAAAGACTTCCAGGATGACATCACCGGCAAGGAAGCCAGTGTGGCCGTTCGGGTGTACGAACACGTAGAACCCAACGATTCCTGTTAAAACCCCCATGGTTTAACAAACAACCTTACACAGACAGTTTGGGGAACCAACCGGCTTGCCGCCGGCAAGCCGGTTAAAACAACTAGCCACCGGTTCCCCGAAAACCCATCTTTACACAGACAGTTCAGGGAACCAATCGATTTGCCGCCAGCAAGCCGGTACAAACAACCGGTCATCGGTTCCCCGAAAACCCAACTTTACATAGATGATTCGAGGAACCACCCGGCTTGCCACCGGCAAGCCGGTTCAAACAACCAGCCACCGGTTCCCCGAAAGCCCATCTTTACAAAGACAGTCCGGGGAACCACCTGGCTTGTCGCCGGCAAGCCGGTATAAACAACCGGCCACCGGTTCCCTAAAACCCATCATTGCACAGATGGTTCGGGGAATCAGTCAGCTTGCCTCCGACGAATCGATATAAACATCGATAGCCGGTCCCCGATCTCCGGGAAATGTTAGTCTACATTCCCGATGCCCAAGAAAGATTTCCGGGATGTCGTCTCCGGCGTGCATTCTTGCCGACCCTAGTCAAGTAATAATGCAAGTTCTTATCTCTATTATGGGGATAGGACGCGGTAGCCGGTATATCCAACCAGCTGTCTAGTGGCCCCGGAAATTTTTCTGGGGAAAGGTTACATATGGCTAGACTGACTGTAGTAGTTTTCTGTTCTAGAGCCGAAGAGAGGCCGGGAATGCCCGGGCTGTCTGGGGGTGCCTAACACCTTCCCCAACAGTACCTAGTGCCCTGTATCCAGTTCTCTCATGTTACACGATTTTATGTGATTCCCGTGGTTTTATCGTTTCGATGGTGGTAGGACACTTTCCCCATCCGGTTTTCCTTGTTTTCTACCCAAAATTGAGGTGGCGACTCCGTTCAACGAGCCATCCGCCCCACGTGGTGATGTGCTCACACAAACACATTTCAATTCTCTGTACCTCGGCCCATCTGCCAGCGGGGCCGGTGGAAACCCGTGGGCTTCCGGGTGATAGCCGGATGAAAGAGAGGGTAAAATCACGGGGCAGAACTAGGGCCATTTTGCCCCTCCTCTGCCATGGTCACTCAAACCAGTGAACGTGACCGGTCTGCTGCAATGTCATTTGGGACTCCATCAGGTATCTGCCTCCTATCCACCTGGCAGCCGATTCCTCCCACTAGGGTAAAACTGTGGGCATTCTGCCCCTCACCCTCCTTGGACGCTTGGCGGCCAGAGCAATAGATAGAACCCGACGGCATGACACCTCAAGTAGATGGGTATGGCAAGTCCACTGCCGTCTCCTCTGAAGCACTCTCGAGGTTCACCACTACCTCGAACCGGCAGTCGGTTCACCTACTCGACACCCGGCCAGGAGACCACAGGCACCGCTCCCACCAAGTCCATCATCTAGCGCCCTTTCAGCTCGAGGGTCAACAAGCCGTGGAAGACCTTGACGATCCCCACCTGCAAAATCAAGAACCCGTAGAGGTAGGTCCATGGGTCCAACCACCCGAGTCTACCAAAATATCGTCTACTGACGAAATTGAACTTGTAAACCTTGGGGATGAACAACACCGAAAAGAAACAAAAATTAGCAAAGAAGTGCCCGAGCCCTACTAGCAACAACTCCTCGCACTTCTGCAAGAATTCATGGAAGTGTTTGCATGGGATTACGAAGACATGCCCAGTTTGGATGAACAGGTAGCAGTCCACCGACTACCCCTCAAACCGGGAGCCCGACCTGTGAAGCAAAAAGCTCAGCGAATGAGACGAGAATGGGCCCAGAAGCTGAAGGAAGAAGTCCACAAATAGTTGAATGTCTGATTCCTCTAGCCTGTCTTCTACCCAAAATGGGTAGCAAACATGGAACCCGTCCCAAAGAAAGATGGGCGAGTACGCATGTGTGTCAACTATAGGGACCTCAACAAAGCAAGCCCCAAGGACGACTTCCCACCTCTTCTTCTAGGGGTTTTACCCAATCACCGACAATATCCAACTGGCCGCCAGCACTTCCAACCAGAGATCTGCCCATCTCCTCCAGAAAACCTGCACTTCGGGGCAGAACTAGGGGCATTCTGCCTCTCTGTCCCGTTTCGTGCACTCAGCAGTCGCCTTTAAATCAACGAGCCAGCTCCCCACAGTCATGAAAGATCAACTTGACTGGGGATGACAGCGGCCGTCGCCTTCAGACAGGCTGGCCACCGGCTTCTTATACCGGCTCCCCAAGGCCATGGAGGACGAACTCAACCAGGGATCATCGCGGCCACCGCCTTCAGACAGGCCGACTGCCAGCTTCTCAGACTGACTCCCCACAAGCCAACCAAGGAGCCAGTTCCCTATGGTCATGAGGGATAAGCACGAACGGGGCTCATCACGGCCGCCGCCTTCAAACAAGCCGGCGACCGACATCTCCGTCCGACTCTCCACTGACTGCCCGAGAGGTCAGGTCTAGATAGGTACACTCCTTTCCTCAGTTAATTCCCTCTTATGACTCACATGTCACATGACGCACGCACGATGCACGCATGATAAGCAAGTCCAACTCTTTAGTCATCCTGCCTCATCCATATTGGGAAGTAAGAAGGTCGACAAAACTAGCCAAATCTTCACCCCAAATGTTCGTGTGTGTTCTGGGTCACAATCCATCAGAACGTGCCCATGTCCCCTCAGTCTCAGAACCACAAAACAACCAGCTCACCATTCACCAGAAGAAACACCTAAAAGACGGAAAATGACCCGACCGTCATCCACAGCCTGTTGCCCAATAGTTACACACTCCACTGTCCAACCGACCCACCACCGACTGCCACCTCCGACATACCCGGCAGCCACGTCCACAGCTTGCAGTGAGAATAGTTTACAGCAATAGGTGGCACAGCCGACTTAAGAAGTGCTATCCGGAACTCTGGGACGAACTACTGACCCCAGGAGTGACACCAACTACATCCAGATTTCTACATCGAAAAATCGAGTGCCCATCTTATTTAATCCGATGGCACAAAGATGGAACAAGGTGAGTAATCTAGGTTCGTCCTTGTCCCTATGGTCTTTGCTGATTCTGAGTGGTTATGAGATACCAATGGGAGATCACTTCTCCCCTCGAATGAGTATCCAACCTCCCATTTTTACCTAGCCCGAGTGCCACCTAACAATGAGGGAGATCACAACCTTCGGCTCCCTCTAAGTAAGGTATTCCCCCTTGGACCTAGTTGCAACAACGTCGGGTTATTTTACTTGCCAACAGCACGTGGGGGGGGGCTAGTAGCATTCTTATATTCAGTTTTCTTATCTTCTATTTTGTAATGAAAAAAAAAAAAAAAACAGAGAAGAAGAAAAGTCAGTGGCTAGAATCCTTCTTCAATAGAAAAGAAGAGAAAGAAAAAAAAAACAAAACGAAAAAAAAACAAAAAAAAATGAGAAAAAGGAAAAAAGGAAAAGAAAAGTTACTTGTTGTTGAGTCCTGAAAGCATACGGACTCCTATATAAGGGAAGGGTAGATCATAGGATTCTGTCATCTGTTGGCAGTCTAATACCCGGCTTGTTGCGATTGACCAAGTATCCCCTTCTTTCAGGGCTTGGCAACCCATCAAAGTCCGCCAACACAACCGGGTGTTGGAAACCATTTGCCGACACCCAGTTCTCCCTTTTTCTCTTGTCCTAGGGCCTGACATCACAGCTAAGTCATCAACACAAGGCTTGGCATCCCTTATGAAAGATTTGCCGGCAGCTGCGTCCTCAGTAGCGTTGGGCTTGGCATCCCACTGAAAGTTGCTTCCACCCTCGAGTTCCGATGCCTACGTTTTTGGAACCCACATGACTCTATCCGTCATCTCTACAACCCAAAAGTGTACTTGTGAGGAAGAATCAGCATAACTATGGGCAGAAGGACAGCTCTCGGATCTCTCCTCTCGACCTGTCTTTGTCGCCTAACAGCATAGCTTTATTTAGAGGAACTAATGGAGAACCTGCATCTCTTAGCTTAATTCGATGGTGGGGCACTGAAATGAAATTTGAAATCTGGAGAGTATAGAACATTGAAAAATGGCAATGGAGTCGGGTCTACATAGAATTACGACTAGAAGATCTCGAACAACCTAACATGCCATATGAAGGAAAGATCAGAGCTTTTTATCTAATCAATGGAGATACTTTAATTTATTTTGCAATGGATAACCTATATTATTACAAGATCCAACTATCAGATGGAAGTTACAACATAGAACTTATTCATCAATTAACCATGCCTGCTTCTTCAATGTGGTTGCATGATTTAATTCCCTATGTAAATACTTTGCAACCTTGTGCTTAGCATTTTCTATTTATCCATGGAATTAGTTCGAGGGTGTACCCTCTCTTTCATCCAGCTATCACCCAGAAGCCCATGGGGTTCCGCCAGCTCTGCCAGCGAATGGGCCGAGGTACAGAGAATTGAAAGGTGTTTGTGTGAGTGTATCGCCACACGGGGTGTATATGCTCACACACCCGGACAGCCAGTGTCGGCAAGGATGCATGCCGACGGCCTCATCCCAGAAGCCTTTCCAGGGTATCAGGAGGGCAGCTTTGCTCCTCTCAGCGAGATAAGTGCGAAATAAGTAGAAACGCGAACATAGACATGGTAGCCACTGCTATGGACCTCTGGCTAACAAGCCAGCCAGAGGTCTGGTGCGTCTACCCGTTTGCCTACCAGATATCTGGGTTTGGGACCAGATATTCACCCGATATGCCACCTCCACATCCGGGTGCAGGGATTTCTGCGCCCAGTCCCGAAAGACGGGGGAGGTGGACACCCTTTTGGTAGACGGTCATCTGTAAGTGGAGACGACACGTCTAACGGTGGCCAAGCATTTTCAAAGAAAAAAAAGGGACAGAGAAAACACGATGATACGTTCGTAAAACACGTAAGAAAATATCGATTTCCACATGAAAAGACGCAGCGAAGGAATTGCGATCGGACTGACTTTGACCGTACCAGGTGGATTTACCTGGCTGGTTGGGTGGATGCCGGTACCTTCGGAAGTGTATCCAAAGGAATGACACCCGAGCATGTCCTCTGACCTTTCCCCTTACGTGGGGAAGGTTAAGTATGGTCAAGGCTCGAAAAAAAATGAGGCTAAATCATACGCATGACGGCAGAGAAAGAGGGAACTTACCTGTAGGGAGTCGGCGGCGGCGGTCGGAGTGGTTCTCCTCCTTCAGAATCTTAAAAAAAAGCTATCAAAAAGCCGTCCTTTGAAATGGAGCAGAGGGTCCCTTTATATACGGAATCCCCTTCCTTCTTTGGGTGATCCCAGGATGGAAACTCCACGTACATCTTGATTCAATCGCATGATCCGTGTGATTGATTGATTACAAGATTTAACTTAAATCTCGCCGTATCTTTCCAATTGATTCAAATTATCTTCCCAGTTGGCTAATCGGCAACCATGGTGTGTTAGCCGAGTGCTGGGTAGTAGGGATTGGGGTCCACCAGGAATATAGCCGATGATTCAAGGGAATAGGTTGCGGCAAATAGCCAGGATTGTGCGTCGGCTGAGGCTCCAGCAACCGTGTATTTTTCCCTAGAAATCAGATTGGGCGTGTTGACGAGTGTACCTGCATGTTGGTGGGAGGATTAGGGATCGACCGCCAGGGTATTTTATCGGCATGCCGGTGGTTGGCCGGCTAATTTACCCGGCCACCCAGTAGGTGCCGAATGTGGGTTCAACGCTAGCAAAGCGGGACTTTGCCAGGGAGGAGTTCGGGGGAACCGGCTGCTGGAGTGATATACCGGCATGCCGGGGGACGGCCGGTTGACCGCCCAATAAATCCTTAAGCATGGGGGTCAACAGAGGGTAAACAAGTTTACCAACAAAACTATTTGTGGGTTATTTCAAATATTCCACTATTAAACATTTGCAATATTTTATGTTATTTCGAAAAACTTCTCTATTATACTGTGCTCAAAACTATATGAGTCATTGTTGCAATTTTATATCAGTTATGAAAGTTTATACATCATTTACTACAATTGTGTATTACTGTAAAAAGATACACCTATTGCATAGCAACATGGAATGAGAGTCAAAGCTTACCTAATGACGGTACATAAGCAAATTTTCTTTTATATTTAAATGTTGTATGTTAGGTTAGTCAAGGGATTCATCTCATAGGTTAGTCTGAACACCCATGAGAAGAACAATTCTGGCTACCCCCATAGCAAGAACAACCTAGAGGACCAACAATAGGTAGCATATTTTATCCTAATTTAATAGATGAATCCTCCTACATAACACTTCCAGAATGTGCTAATGACAGATTTGAATTAAATTCCAATTATATTAACCAGCTACCAAAATTTCATGGATTTGGAAAAGAAGATGCTTATTGGTTTTAAAAAGAGTTTAATGAAGTTTGCAATATGATGAAAGTACCAAACATGTCTGTTGATGCAATTAAACTAAGGTATATGTCTTTTGCTTTAAAAGATATTGCAAAAAGATGGTTATACAGTTTACAACCAAATTCTATCACCAACTAGAATCAATTTTGTTCTAAATTTCTAGGAAAATACTATCCAATGCATGTAACAATTAAAAGAATGAATGAAATTTTAAATTATAGACAGAAACCAGGAGAACCTTTCTAGAAATATTTTACAAGATTTCGTGATCTCCTAGCTCAATGTCCACATCATGGAGTAGAGAAAGTTACCCAAATCAAGGCTATTTATGAAGGAATAGATTATCAAACAAAGACACTCCTAGAATATTTGAGTCAAGATGGATTTTTGAACCAAGGACTAGATAATGCTTGGAAATTTTTAGAAGACTTGGCCAAAAGAACTGCACAATGGGAAAGTGCTAGGAACAAATTTCTGTCCCTAGTGGAGTACATATTGTTGAACCATATGTTGCCTTAGAAGCTAAAAGAGCTAAGTTGATGCACACAATTGATGAATTACAATTTAAACAAAAGACTGAGTCTAACTTGCCTAAATGTACAAGTTGCTTTGTCATAGGTCATGTTATAGAGGAATGTCCTATTTTACATGAATCTGAAGATGTTAATATCTTATTCTATAATCAACATAACAACTCTAATTTCAGTCCTACTTATAATCCAAGGTGGAGGACCCATCCTAATTTTTCATGGAAAAACCTAGGCCAACAACCAACTAAATCTATAGGACAACCTTTTATTGAACAAAATGCAATGAACAATAGTTCCTTAAATTTAAATCAAAATCAACAAGTTCATGATCAAAATATTGAGAGACAATTAGCCCACATAATGTAAAGAGTAGAAACAACATTAAAATCCAACTCTCAAATTGTTGCTCATGATTAAGCTATTAAAAGAATCGAGACACAACTGAACCAAATATCTAATTCACTTAATTTAAGAAACAAAGGTGGTCTTCCAAGTCAATCTATTTAGAATCCCTGTTTACCTGATGGGCACATAGCCCATGGAGGGGATGAACAACACCACACAGCTTAAGCCAATAAGGCTATAGTTTGGTGGTGTCTGTTTGTAAACCACTTGGTTTTCTTGTGAACCATTAGAACTCCACACGAATAAACATATATATAGGCACTATTTTTATTTCAATTATACCATTTCTGTGAGTAAAGACAAAATATCACATCTTTATCATCACTCCTTATTGATGCATAGCAATTCTATTCAATTTCTTGAGCATTACTTATGCATTTCAAATGACTTATCCAGTTGAATTCAATGCATTATTCAGCATACATCACATTTTCATGATTGATATTGGGGGTGTGTTTATTATGTTCTTTATGTGTCATGAATTTCCCTGTCTATATTGAACTTTTCCATTTACATTGAGGACAATGCAAAGTTTAAGTATAGGGGCGAGGTTTAAGTATGTTTATGTTAAAAAATTTCAAATTTCTTTTCATATATTTGTGATATTTTTGATTTTCGCGTCTTTAATATCTTTTATGTTTTTATTCAAGACCAAAACTTGAAGGAATGTAAGTTTCAAGTGTTGCTATTAGGATTAATGGGAAGACCCTATCATATTGAGAGGAGAATTTCCAAAGCCAATTCAAAGTAACCTATTGCCCTTAGAGGAAATGGATTTCAAATTAAAATGTGCAATGGGTTGAATCACCCTGTTTCATTTGAATTAATGCCTTGTTAATCTAGTTTTTCTAGAGTAAATTATTTTCCTTTCTCATTGCCCCATTTATGTGGAGAGATAAACCTATGTTGAGTGCCACCATAAAAATGATCATGTTATGACAAATCTTTCATTCTGGTGAGAATTATTCTAAGGTCTCACCCAAACTTCTCTGAGTTAGAGGATAAGTAAAGGAAGGTAGCAAGGGTATGAGCTTTAATATACCATAGAGTTTCTTTAGGAATTAGGTTATAGTGATATAAGGTATTAAAACTAATCGATTAAGAGTCACTCATTAGTTTTAAAATTGTAATGCTAGTTATGTCATTATTTTGTGTA
Source organism: Amphibolis antarctica (assembly GCA_024699675.1). NCBI lineage: Eukaryota > Viridiplantae > Streptophyta > Magnoliopsida > Alismatales > Cymodoceaceae > Amphibolis > Amphibolis antarctica. The sequence continues at coordinate 27,061 of JAMKPZ010001279.1, forward strand.
TTCATGTTTTATTAATGGAAAAGAACTATGGATAGCTTTAATGTACTATAGGCAGTTTAATATATATATATATATATGAAAAAATGAAAATCAATTGAAAAAAAAGGAAAAGAAAAAGAAATCAAAAAGGAAATCAAGGAATCAATGTCAATTTGGGTAGAAAAGGGGAAATATTTGAAGTCACTTGGGATGTGAGGATGAAGTGGAATGTTAACAACAATTTAGCATTTTGAGTGATGAGATATTAATTGTCTTATCCCTTGTCTACCGACCAAAGCATTTTCTAACATCTTAGGAAGGAAGGGAATATCTTAGATTACCCTTTTTTGTTGGTGAGATGTGTGCCTATTTTAAATGATTAAATTCCTGGTTGAGAGTGGTGAAGGTGTGAATTCCTCTTGCTTGCACAAGACAGATAGTTATTATGAATAGGTGACTCCTTGTTCACATTTTAAAGAGAGTCTATTCAATTTAAGGGCAAGGAGAGGGAGTGTTGTAAGGCTAAGCCACCTCATTCCCCTAAAATTTTCATAGCAACAGGTGATTCAAATGATCCTTTGGTTGGTTCTATTTCTTTTCTCTTACTTTTTATTTCTTTCTAGACTTTGTGGGTGTATCCACTAAAAACCCTCCAGAGACACAACTCTGCCACTAAGGTAACCTAGGGGTTTAAAGGCTTGCTGCACTTGTTAAGTGTAGTCGTGTTCCCTACGAAAGTAGCCTAGTATAGTTTTAGTTAATTTTATTTAGTAGTCTTTATTACTTTCATAGTTTTTATAGTCTTATTTTAGTATTTTGCTAAGGGACTAGCAAAACTTAAGTATGGGGGACTTGTTCAGACTCAAAAGTATATATTTTATAGATATTAATTCATGTGTTTTACTGAGTTTTAGTTGCATTTTGCATTGAGTAACGATGATTGCAAGGTTAACTATGCTTTTAAGCATTATGCACATTTATTCACTTTAATGATGCATAAATTAAGTTTTAAGTCATAAATTATATTTATTGGTAATTAATTGCTCATTAGAAAGGGAATGATTGATTGATAATTGATTATTTAGTTTGCTGGTAAATTGATTAATTCACAGAAAAAAATCACGATTTATCTCTAAGTTATAGAGTCCATGGGTAAAGCCCTTAAACCATGAACTTACTTCGTGGGTAAACAAGTTAAACCACGGACCTGTGCACAACCTTTTCTGTGCAATGAATTTCATTGATATAATAGCAATTACAATTATAGTGGATGATAAAATATAATGAATTATTTCTCCTATAATATGATGTGCTTCATGAAGGGTATTCTTTAATGAGCATTTGCAGGAAAATTTGTATTAGAGTAGAACTAAGAAATTGAATTTAGCTGATGCTCGATCATGGAGAACGTGGACAGACAAGGCAAAGAAGTGAGCTTGCATGGAATGATCTTACACGTCTAGATGTGCACCATGTGCTTGCTAACTACTAGCGAGTGAACTATGTTCCGCTTTTACACAACACTTGTAATTCAATTCTTCTAAAAATTGTGTGTGTGAAATATTTTAATTCACCACAAGTGCACGGGTTCAGATATAGCTAGTGTGCAAGTACGGGTTTGTCCACAGGGATTGGTTTTGCTTAGTGTTTAGCTAAATTGGTGTATTCAATTAATGGAACAAGTGATTAAATATCTTTTAAGCAATATCACAGTTGCTCTGTTCCAATTAACCACTAGGATACTCTTTAAATACCTATCACGTCATACTTTCCAAAGAGTTCTTTCATTAACTTTTAATTTCTTCACCACTTAAAATATTTGAATTTTTAACTTAGTCTTTTAGTAAATGATTTGAATTTTACATTGAAATATTCTATCCAGTAAATTTTACTTCCAAATATTTAATTCTTCTTAAGTTTTAACATTATACACTTCAGTTTGCATAAAATTTATCATTTTGCACAGAAAAAGTACTTAACCCTCGAGATAGCTCATGGGTAAACATCTTTGCCCTCACACTTACTCGAGGGTTGTGCGAAATTATGAGTTTCAGAAGTAAAAATAGTACAATTCGAATTAGCTGATACTTCTAAGAGTTGAATATGTATATTTTTGGTCTTTTTAGATATTGTAAAACACAACAAACACACAATGCATGAAACACATTACAGTACAAATAACTTGTAAAATGAAAGTGCAACATTCAGCATCACAGTAAACATAACAACATTATCTAAATATCGTAACCGAGTTGATAAGCTGGGTGTTTGTAGATTCGAGTGTAAATATAAAGGTAAAGTAAAAATAAAGAAAATGAAAATTGAAAGAACACCTAATGCTTCACTGTAATTTCTTCCTTCGAAACTTGCTCAGGCTGGGAACTTCTCTTTGTCTTTACTTCCAGTCCATCAGGTCATCAATCTGGTAGGCCTTCCTTTCGACCTTACAGTGAGATTTTGGGCGTCACTCCACAATTACACCAAGGAATAGAGGAGGAAGCAACTAGCGTTGAGTCTCTCCTTCAAGGATATGCTCAGGTTGAGATAAGAACAGCAAATACACTACGCGAATGGTTGGAGAAGAGGAGGTCATCAATCTCCTCTCGGAAGAGATGAGTGGGTGGAAGATGGAAGATGGAGAAGATGGAAAATGCTCTATTAGTGGTGGATGGAGGAAGAAGGGGGGGTTAGTTTCATGGCTACGGGACTATTTTATAGATGGGAGGAATGGCAATTCATGAGCTAGCAGTTAACAAGGGCATGGTGCACATTCGGACATGTGAGATCATCCCATGCAATCCACTTCTTTAGCCTGTCCGTCCACATTCTTCATGGTTGAGCTTCAACTAAATTAAAATCCTCAATTCTGCTCTTCTACATATTTCCCTACAATTACTCATTGAATTCTCCTACATATACTTAAAGAATACCTTTCGTGAAACATATCATATTATAGGAGAAATAATTCATAACATTTAAACCTTAACTATGATTGCAATTACTATTACATCAATGAAATTCATCGCAAAAAACAAACAGGGTACAGGCTCGAGGGTAATCTAGTTTACCCTCGCGTAAGTTCGTGGGTAAATGCTTAACCCTCAGACTCTACTCTTAGACATAAATCCCAATCTTTTTCTGTGGATTAATCACTTTATCAACAACCTAAAGAGTCAAATATCAATCATCAATTCCTTTCTCAATAGGTAATCAACACAAACATAATTGATGACTCAAAGCTTAATTCATGCATCATTAAAGTGAATAGACGTGCATAATGCTCAAAAGTACAGTTGACCTTGTAATCATCATAATTCAATGCAAAATGCAACTAAAACTCATTAAAACACATGAATTAATATCAATAAAATACACACTTTTGAGTCTAAACAAAACCCCCTTACTTACGTTTTGCTAGTCCCTTAGCAAAATACTAAAATAAAACTATAAAAACTATGAAAGTAATAAAGACTACTAAATAAAACTAACTAAATCTATGTTAGGCCACTTTCGTAGGGAACACAACTACACTTAGTAAGTGCAGCAAGCCTTTAAACCCCTAGGTTACCCTAGTGGCGGAGTTGTGTTTTCGAAGGGTTTTCAGTGGATACACCCACAAAGTCCAAAGAAATAAATAAAAAGAAAAAGAGAGAAAATAATTAGCCCACCATTACAACCTAAAATATTCTCAATTCCTTTGAGTGATGTAGGTTGAATTCTTACCTCAGAATCAATTCCATGATATACATATTTTCTTGAAAATGCATCATACCGAATCACTCCACTAATTGTGTTTCTCATTTTGTATGCTTGACGTGAACAAAAGTAATGCTTTGAAATAAATGCCTGAATACTCTTGCTCACACAACTTAATTTGCATATTTCTCTCACTGACAAATGACTTAAACCCTCGTGCAAGATATCTATGGGAATCTCCATCGCTCATTAGAATTCATTAAGCATAAACAGTGCATTTAATCAAAAATAAAACTCAACTCGATACATCTAATAATCATGAAGTAAATGCACAATATATGAGTATTAATATGATTAAAAATGACCACACAAATAAAATTTTTTGAAGATTCTATCTACTGTAGCTTACCCTTGGACTAAGTTCGAGGATAATGGTGTTTACCCTCGAACTACCTCATGGGTAAACCTGAAAATTGTTAATTAATTACGGATCTTTCCATCTGACCATCTGATTACTCGATTAATCTTATAAAAATCATTAAGAAAAAGATTGTGGATCAACAGATTGTTTTGACCAAGGCTGAATTGTGGTTTATGAAGGCAATCCACTCCACCATCCAGGACTTAAATAGAACTATAGTGGTCACAGACGATGTATTTGCATGCCTCCCTAAAGACAGAGATGAGAGGGAGCAGTATGAATTTTACATGCAAACCTACCTCTCTCTAGGAGAGAGCCAAGAAGTGGCTGAAATTGCCTCTCAGTGTGCTTTGTATGAATGGAGGTAGCACATTGTAGAGCAAGCTACCCATGTTGCTGAAATGGCAGAAGTTGAGGCCTTCCAAAAGGCCTTGGGAGGCTAATTTCAGAGCATACAGTGAAATGATGGTAGGTCCATTTGAGCCACATGGGGTTGAGAGGGTAGTTGAAATACCTCAACCTCATGTGAGCAGTGAAGAGTGGATAGAAATAGATACAGATGATGAAAAGGAAGAATAGCAACAACAACAACAAGAGGCAAAGGAAGAGGAGGACATCCCAAGTGTTGGACAGGAGGAAGGTCAATCTGAAAGTTGTGATGATGAACTCACCCTGGGGGAGTTCATTCATCAACACAAAAAGGCTAACCCTCCTCCTAGAGAATCACAAGTCCATAAGGAAGCTCCTCAGGTTGAAGAAGTGGAGCTTCAAGTGGCGATGCAGGTATACATAGGGTTTTAGGTTAAATATTTATTTATTTTTGTTTCTTTTTAATTTCTCCCTTTTAAGTGATTAAAATGTTGATTTGTTAATTTCAGGAGGGGGGAAATACTATTGGAGTAGTAGTTCCATTTTTGGAACCCGAAGACAATGAAGGGGTGAATCAAACCATCCTTGAAGCCATTCAGTTGAGAGATAGGTAATAATTAAAATTGCATTCCCTTCAATTCTATTTTAGGTTTTTAAGTTTTAAGTTTATTTTTTTATTTTTTTATGTGTTTATATATATATATATATATATTAGTGTGAGCTGACTTCCTTAGAGAAGGAAGGAGAAGAAGAAAAAGAAGGACAAGAGGAAGAGGGAGGAGCTACCATCAGTCCTCTAGCCTCAAGTCCAATGCAAGCTAATTTTGATTTAGGGTAGACAGAGATATCTACCGACCAATAACCAAGATTTGGTGGAGACGAAGATAGAGCATTAGTAATCTATTCTCCACCCAATGAGCCAAGCACAGCTACTGCAGAAGCGTCAGCTCCATCCTCCCCCTCACATGTAGAACCAGCTCAACATATAGGCACAAATTTAGTGATTTTCAGAGATGCTGAGGCTAAGGCTAAATTCTAGGATATTAGGGGTTATGATATTCTCTTTAGCAGACCAGTAGATTTCAATTTCATAGATGAAATCAAAGACTTGCTGGAATTCTAGGGGTTGCTGAAAATTATCCCAAGATCAGGTAATAATTTCAAGGCTGAGAATTTGGTTCCTACATTTTACTGTAACTTGCATGAAGAGGATGGGGTTTTAGTAACCAATGTAACTGATGTGAACTTATATCTAACACCTAAATTTATATATGAGAGCCTAGGGCTAAGGAATGAGGGTGTAGAGGTACTAGAGTCCTCTACAATAGTAGATTGGTTTGAACAGGACATGAAAAATTGCATGGCCATAAACCCTCGGATTAATTTGTTCAATAGGCTGAAACATATGATAGGCAAAGCCCATATGGTTGCATTGATTTTAATCAGAACAATATATCAAAGATTCATACATGATGTAAAGTTGTCCGTCTTTGTAAAGATTGCAACATATGCTATATTAAATAGAATTCAGGTGAACTAGTACAGAGTTTTCATTTCCAAGATCACAAGCATCAAAAAGAAACTATTCTATGATGATCTCATCTACCAATTGGTGTCAAACTCCTCTAACCTATCAACTTGGGCAATTAAAAAGTTAAAATCTAGAGTATTAACTACCAAGGACCTGAAATAGATTTCTACAGAGGATCAATTGACATCTTAGATTCACAATGAACCATCTACATCCCAACAGAGAGGATCAACCTCAGTATCACAGAAGGTGGACACAGTGTTAGATCAATTGGCAGCTCTAAAAGAAGAAGTTGCAGAATTGAAATCCAGAGTTCCAAAGCTGTAATTAAAAATTTTCTTTTGATGATGATGATGTAATTCAAATGTTTGGAGAGAAAACTCCCCCATGCTGTACCCTTTAACATTTTAAATGAAACTTGTTTTAAGATTTTGAATTCTGTATGTTCTTCAATTTTTGTATGCTGTTTTAAAATTTGTGTGTCCTTAATTGTTGTGTGTTTTAAATTTTAACAAATGCCATGGTTTTATAAACCCTTGAGAAATTTTCAATTCACATTTTGATGGATAAATATTCACAACACTCATTGAATTAAATCATTTCAGAAAAATTAAGCGTTTTATGAACACACTTGTTACAGTCGTACAATTCTATGAGTTGCATTCTTCTTTTAATTCTTCCTTCATTAATTCACCAAATTGTATTTATCTTTAAAAATCATTCAAATTATAACCTTTAATCTCACTCAGATGATTAACATTGTTTAATTTCAATAAATCTTAAACTTAACAATTGCATTTTCCAACAAACAGGACCATATTTGGTTCACAAGGCAATAACCCTCACATAAGTCTATGGGTAAACCCGATAACCCTCAGACTTATATGAGGTTTATCCCCACACCACTTTACTTTTAAATTTTTTTTATATTCTTTTATTTATTTATTTATTTATTTATTTATTTTTTTTTTACAGTTCGAGGGTAAACAAGATAACCCTTGAGATACTCTGAGGGTAAACATGATAACCCTCGAAGTGACTCCAAAAAAGAACATAGTCGCGGTTCGAATAGAAATTTTTACAAACATTATATACTATATTACATTTTTTTGTTTTTTTTGTTTTATTTTTTTTTATATATATTCTTTTACTCTCCTTCTAAATCAACAAACTCCACCTCTTTTTTCTCTGAAAATTTTAGAAAATGTTTTAATCTTTGACCATTAACTTTAAAATTTTCATGACTTTGAAGATCTTCCAAATCAACTGCTCCATAAGGATAAACATATTTAATAACAAATGGACCAGTCCATCTGGACTTCAATTTCCCTAGAAAAGAGTGTAGTCTTGAATTATATAATAAAACTTCTAATCCTTTTTCAAATATTTTGTGTAAAATTCTTTTATCATGCCATGCTTTCATCCTTTCTTTAGCTATTTTTGAACTTGTCTATTACTACATGCTGTTTTTATACTTAAATTTAATTGCTTAAGTGCCCATAATGCTTTATGTTCTAATTCCACACATAAATGATAAGACTTCCCATATACTAATTTATATGGAGTTGTCCCTAATATTGTTTTATAAGTTGTTTTATATGCCCAAAGAGAATCATCTAGCTTATCAGACCAGTCCCTCTGAGTGGTGTTTACTACTTTCTCTAAAATTCCTTTAATTTGTTTGTTAGCACTTTCAACTTGTCCACTAGTTTGAGGATGGTAAGGGGTAGCTAACCTATGTAACACTCCATATCTTTTCAATAACTTCTCAAAGTTTTTGTTACAAAATGAGTTCCCCTATCACTGATAATTGCTCTTGGAATACCAAATCAAGACATTATATTGGATTTTAAAAATCTCATTACTATTATAGAGTCATTAGTTTTAATAGGAATTGCCTCTATCCATTTGGTTACATATTCTACTACCAACAGGATATAAATAAAACCATTTGAATTTGGAAAATGTCCTATGAAATCTATAACCCAAACATCAAAAACTTCTACTTCTTGGATAGGATTTAATGGCATCATATTTTGTTTTGTAATTCTACCTACTTTGTGGCATTGAACACATTTTTTACAATATTCATATGCATCTTTAAACAATGTTAGCCAATATAGGCCACTATGAAGCACTTTTAAAGCAGTCTTTTTAGCTCCAAAATGTCCTCCAGTGAGTTGATCATGACAAAATGACAACACTAATTGAGTTTCTATTTCTGAGATACATCTCCTTACAATTTGATCAGGGCATTACTTAAACAGTTAAGGATCATCCCAAAAGAAAGATTTAACCCTCAAAAAGAATATTTTCTTGTCTAAACTGGACCAGTCATGAGGTGCTAAACCCGTAGCCAAATAATTAACTATATCAGCATATCATGGGCAGGAATTTAGCATAAACAATTGCTCATCTGAAAATGTGTCATCTATTGGTGAATTACACAGAAATGAAGCATCTAACCTTAACATATGATCTACCACAGTGTTTTCACAACCTTTCTTATCCTTAATTTCCAAGTCAAACTCTTGCAATAACAAAATCCATCTTATAAGCCTTGGTTTAACATCTTTTTTAACTAACAAATACTTAAGTGCTGAATGATCAATGTAAATGATAGTGTGACTGCCTACTAGATAAGACCTAAATTTTTCTAAGGCAAAAACAACTACTAGAAATTCTTTTTCAGTTACACTGTAATTAATTTGTGTTTCATTCAATGTCTTACTTGCATAATATATTACTCTTGGTAGTTTGTCTAATTTCTGACCTAGGACTGCACCTAAAGCATAGTCTGTTGCATCACACATTAATTCAAAAGGTTGAGACCAATCAGGTGCATAAACTATAGGTGAAGTGGTCAAGGCTTCTTTAAGAAAATTAAAAGCTTTCGTGCATTCCTCATTAAATTCAAATTGTGCATCCTTAATCAATAATTCAACTAAAATTTGAGCAATTTTACTAAAGTTTTTAATAAATCTTCTATAAAAACCAGCATGTCCTAAAAATACTCTTATATCTTTAACTGTTCTAGGAATAGGTAAATTAGATATTAATTCCACTTTTTCTTTGTCGACTTTTATACCTTCAACAAAAATAACATGTCTTAAGACTATTCCTTGTTTAACCATAAAATGACATTTTTCCTAGTTTAATATTAACTTTTTCTGTTCACATCTTTCTAACACTTTTTGCAAATTACTTAAACATTTTTCAAACGAGTCCCCATATATAGAGAAATCATCCATAAACACTTCTAAAAATTCATCTATAAAATCTGTGAAGATGCCTATCATACAACTTTGAAATGTAGCAGACACATTGCATAGCCCAAAAGGCATACAACTAAAGGCAAATGTTCCAAAAGGACATGTAAAAGTAGTTTTCTCTTGATCCTCAAGTGAAACAGGGATTTGATTATAACCTGAGTAGCCATCTAGGAAACAATAATACTAATGCCCTACCAATTTTTCTAACATTTGATCCATAAAAGGCAATGGAAAGTGATTTTTCCTAGTTGTTGCATTCAGTCTTCTATAATCGATACACACCCTCCAACTAGTTTGAACTCTAGTTGGAACTAATTCCTTGTTATCATTCTCTACAACTATTATCCCAGATTTTTTAGGTACTACCTGCATTGGACTTACCCAAGAACTATCAAATATTGGATAAATTATATCATTGTCTAACCATTTCAGAATTTCCTTTTTAACAACTTTAATATTTGGGTTTAATCTTCTCTATGGTTGCCTAACAGGTTGAATTTCAGATTCCAAATTAATCCTATGTTGGCAAATAGTTGAGCTTATACCTTTTATGTCTGACATTTGCCATCCTATCGCTCTTTTATGCTTTCTTAACACTTTTAAAAGATTTTCTATTTGTACTAATGTTAAATCAGAAGCAATAATGATTGGTAGATTCTCATTTTTCTCCAAAAATGCATATTTTAGATTTTTTGAAAGTGGTTTCAGTTCAAGAACAGGGTATTCTAAAATTAAAGATTTGTTATCATTTTTGAATTGTTCTTTGTTTACATCCATAATCTCAGTTTGCTCAAATATTTCCTCTTTCAACATTTCTTCAGTTGGTATTATACATCTTTCAACATGATCTAATTCGTCTACATTTAAATCCTCATCTATTTTAAAATTTTTGATTAGATTAACTTTAAAATTTTTAAATTGAAGCTCTTTAAACTTTTTCTTGACTACACTGAAAATATTTAGTTCCAATTTTTTATCACCCGAGGCTAATTCCATCCAACCATTCCTACAACCTATGCAAGCATCGACTGTAGCTAAAAATGGCCTTTCTAAAATTATTACAGCTTGATCTTGAGTTATGTTTGAAGTATTTGCTTCCATTACAGTGAAATCAATAGGGTACACAAACTTCATAACCCTTACTAAAATATCTTCCACTTTTCCTAAAGGTATTCTTATAGATTTATCTGCTAGCTGAATCACTATTCTAGTAGGTTTGATATTATCCAATTTTAACTTCTCATAAATAGAACTAGGCATGACATTAATTCCAGCTCCTAAGTCTATTAACACTGTATTAAAATAACAATCTCCTATATAGCAGGAAATAACCGAAGTTCCTAGATCATTTAATTTTTCAGGTATAGTGTTGTATTGTATCTTGAATGATACTTATAATGTAACTAGTATAAGGGGCATTTTGGTCTTTGTACCCTCATAGAATACCTAAGCACTATATAAGCTTGGCTAGGGTTTTCCAAAGGGAGTTGTTGAGAGATTTATAACCCTAGCCTCCACGAAAGAAGCTCCCTCCCTCTCCATCTGTGGACTAGCCCCTTGTTCAGGTGAACCACATAAAATCCATGTGTTCCACTTTGTGTGTGCTTGGCGATCTTCTTCTCCCACCTTTCCTTTCTCATCGCTCACTCCTCCATTCGATTTCCGCTGTATTTCTTTGGTTACCACGCATAGACATCCAGCGCACAGGTCTATCTGCACGCAGTCGTCTGTGCATAGCTGTCTGGCACACTTCCATGTGCAGCTCCGTGCACAAGCATTCTCTTCCGTGCACAGACGCGACAAAATCAGACCGCACCCGTGTGGATCGAGTTCCTCTTCTGCGTGCAGCAATCTCCGCACGCGTCCAAGCCAGCGCGTGTCTGCACGCGCCCTAACCAGCATGCATCTGCACGCGCCCTAACCAGCGTGCATCTACATGCGTCCAAGCCAGGTCAATCTTTCCAATTGGGTGATTTGGGCTCATTTTCACACATCCAGTCCAGGCCAGGTCAGCCTTTCCAATCGGGTGATTTGGGCTCATTTTTTGGGTTCAAATCGAGTGATTTGATCCATTTGAGGTGGAGTTCCTTGACCTTGGCAATTGGTGCTTTGAGGCTTTGATTGAGATTTTTTTTGTGACTGTGATTGCTACATATTTTTTGTTGAGACTATTAGTATTGAAGTGGAGGTGTTGAACAATTTTTTGAAATTGCAATTTGCTTGATCAGAGTTGTTGTTGTGGTGTATTTGATATTTTTGAATATAATGTGAATGCCAGTAATGAAAGTTGATAAGTTCAATGGGAAAAATAGCTTCAGTCTGTGGTAGATTAAAATGAAAGTTCTGCTTAAACAACAGGGCATTTGGGCTCCTTTAAACAAGGGGTCAAGTATGGATGAAAAATCTATAGAGTATGAGCAACAGGAAGAAAAAGCTCATTCTATCATACTATTATGTCTATCAGATGAAGTTATTATTGAAGTGGCTAATGAATCCATAGCTTTGGGCTTGTGGAATAAGTCATTGACCAACAAGTTGTTGCTTAAATAGAGATTGTTTTCATTGAAAATGAAGGAGGGAACACTCCTTAAGCAACACCTAGATCAGCTGAATACAATTCTCATGGAGTTGAGAAATATAGGCGTGACAGTTGAAGATGAGGATGCTGCTCTTATTTTACTTGTTTCACTCCCTTTGTCCTTTGAGAATTTTGTGCAGTCTTTTGTGGTTGGCAGGGATACAATTACATTGGAGAAAGTGAGGTCTAGCCTTCACTCCAGGGAGCTGAGGCATATGGTCATGCATGGGAGCAATGACACAAGTGCTTCAGGCCTATCTGCTCACCATGGTGAGTCTAGAGGACGACAACAGAGAAACAACAGCAACAATAAATTCAGGGGAAGAAGCAAGTCCAGAAGCAAGTACTCAAGAGATACTTGCAACTACTGCAAGGAAAAGGGACATTGGAAAGCAAACTATCTCAAGCTAAAATCAAAAGGAACTGTTGCCGTAGTTGAAAAGGAAGATTCAGCATCAGAAGGTGATTTTTCATTTACAGTTTCTTGCAGTGCATATTCAGCTCATAGTTGGATATTAGACTCTAGTGCATCTCATCATATGACTCCAAACAAGGAACTTTTCCACACGTATGAGCAAGTTGATGGTGGACAGGTAACACTGGCCAATGATGATGTTTGCACTAGAGCAGGTGTTGGTACAATCCGTTTCAAGATGCATGATGGTATTGTGAGAACTCTAGAAGATGTATGGCATGTTCCCAAGTTGGGAAAGAACTTGATTTCTTTGATGGCACTTGATTCCAAGGGTTTCAAGTATACAGGAGGAGGAGGCAAGCTAGTTGTCTCAAAGGGCTCCTTGGTGGTGTTGAAAGGAGTCAAGAATGGACCTTTGTGCATCCTTCAAGGTTCTCCGGTTGTAGGTGTCGCTGCCGCTGTTGCTGCAAATCAGCAATCCACGTTTGCCATTTGGCATTCCAAACTTGGACATTTGGGGCAGAGAGGAATGCAAAAAATTAGTAGTTTGGGCAGATTGGATGGACACAGATACATTGATGTAGATTTGTGTAGGCATTGCATCTATGGAAAGTTGAAGAGAGTCTCCATCAGCAAAGGAGAGCATACCACTCAAGGGACATTAGACTATGTCCATGTAAATTGTTGGAGACCTTCCCAACAACCCTCCCTTGTAGGTTCTAGGTATTTCCTTTCCATTGTGGATGATTATTCACGTATGACATGAGTTTTCATTTTGAAGTAAGCAATGGAAGACTCAAGTTGAGAACCAAGTTGGCAGGAAAGTGAAATACCTAAGAACTGACAACGGATTGGAATTCTGCTCTTATGATTTTGACAATTTTTGCAAGAAGACAGGTATCATGAGGCACCACACTGTTAGAGGCACTCTACAACAGAATGGAGTTGCAGAATGCCTCAACTGAACACTGTTGGAGAAAGCTAGGTGTATGCTTTCTGATGCCGGTTTGGACAAGAAGTTTTGGGCCGAAGCTATCAACACAGCTTCCTATCTTGTTAAAAAGTCACCCTCCAATGGTATAGAAGACAATATACCATATGAGGTATGGATGAACAGGACAGCAAATTACTCCAAGTTGAAGATATTTGGATGTTCTGCATATTACCATGTCAACAATGGTAAGTTAGAACCACGTGCCAAGAAGGGCATCTTTGTGGGATATGGCATGGGAGTAAAAGGCTATAGAATCTATGATATAGAGTCAGGCAAGGTGATACACAGTCATGATGTCACATTTGATGAGGCTTCATTGATGCAAAATGTAGAGAAGCCAACCGTTATAAATCAGCTCAATACTCCCGAGCAGGTGGAGTTTTCTTTGCCATAGTCTACTAGTTCTGAACAGGTGACTCCTGATTTGGACTCACCTGAAGTTGATGGCAGCAGTGTGGATGATGTGGAAGAAATTCCATCCAAGTGCATAGCTAGGGACTATCCTAGAAGAGCCACCCAACCTCCGATCAAGTACGGGTATAGCAACTTGATTGCTTTTGCATTGCAGGTAGCGAGTGAGGTGGAAGAACAAGTTGACCCACCCACTTATGATGCTGCCATTAGAGGCCTAGATGCTGCAAATTGGACAGTTGCCATGCAGGAGGAGCTACAATCCCTTCATAAGAATCATACATGGGATTTGGTGAAGTGTCCTAGAGCCAAAAACGTTGTTGGTTGCAAGTGGGTGTTCAAAAGAAAGATAGGAACACAAGGCAGTCAAGGCGTGCAGTTCAAGGCAAGACTGGTAGCTAAGGGCTACTCACAGTAGGAAGGTATTGATTACAATGATGTTTTTGCACCAGTTATTAGACACACGTCTATTAAAGTGCTCCTAGCAATTGTGGCTGCAAGGAACTTGGAGTTAGAGCAACTTGACGTGAAGACAGCTTTCTTGCATGGTGACTTAGAAGAAGAAATTTGGATGGAACAACCACTAGGTTTTGTTACCAAGTAGAAATCAGACCTGGTTTGCAAGCTGAAGAAGTCCTTGTATGGACTTAAGCAATCTCCCAGATAGTGGTATAAAAGGTTTGACACTTTTATCACTAAAGTTGGCTTTGCTCATAGCTGCTATGATTCATGTGTGTATGTTAAACAATTAGAAAATGGCACACATGTATATTTGCTCTTGTATGTGGATGATATCTTGATTGTAGCCAAAGATATCAAGGTGATACAAGATTTGAAAAATGTCTTGAAATCTGAATT